>UYYA01004473.1:0-85629 GCA_900624975.1 Angiostrongylus costaricensis
CGAAACGTCAGCAATTGTGTTCTAATAAATTCTATATTAACAACCTCGTGTCTGCTTATTGATGAAAAACATTGAATTTCACTAAGCGTTGTTTGCTCCTCACCTTTTCAAGCGCTTCGCCTTTTCTAGTGTCTTAACTTAGTTAAAATAAAAAATATTTATAAAAACATACAAAGGAAACAATTTTCTCTAAGATTACTATGATAACACAGGGTTGGTGTAGAAGTTTCATCAGGCTAACATTTTGACGTCTTCGCCCTTTTCAGAGCCGGATTAATCTTGGTCGATGATTCATGGGTGATCGTCCATGCGGGAAGCTCACTTGGCGGTGCGCTTTTATAGAGGACGGATGTCCATCCATTGTTGCCATCTAGTGTGATTCCCTTTCTTGAGGGTGGTTCATCTTGTAGCAATCGGTCATGTATTAGCTAGCACATAATGAATCAATATTTTACGGAAAAATGTTAGCTGAATAAAATTTCTATACCGAGCTCATGTTAGGTTAGTAATTTTAAAAAACATTGATGATTAATGCCGAGGTCAAATGATGGCCGGTGTCCAAAATACAAAAGGATTTTGCACAGAGTTTTGCGTAGAGCATATTAGAACGATTTCGAAGCTGCTGCTTAAAAGGTATGAAGCGCCTTTTACCAAACCCTGGACGACAAAAGATATGCAGAACGCCCTGAAGGCGAAATAAAACGCCATTACTCGCCGATTTGAGAAGATATTTAGATCACCTCACACAGTAATCGACAGCTACCACCGCCCGATTGGTTAACGAAAGATTTACTTCAGATGGATTCATGAACTCAGTCACTCTATGAGAACAATTTGCATCAGTGTCTTTGAATCAATATTTTGCCATCACCACAGAAAGGATTCCAGAAAGTTTCTGTAGGATTTTTTCTCTTCGAAAATGGGACTTTTCAAAAATAAGAACTTTACATAGTTTTTCTGTCAACTATATTCACTGAAATCAATGAGTTCCATGACGAGATAAATCGCCATATGAACAGATAACAGGCTTCGAAGAAGTTTCTAGTTGTAAATCGGCCTCGATAAGCAAATACGTATTTCCCCATGACGACAATCGTACATGTATTAGGAATAAGGGTTACAAGAAAATTCGGAACATAGCTGGAAATCGGAAATTCTGTTTTTAATAAGGTTAGGAAGACAATTCTTCCGTATCGTTGGTGTTCATCGAACTCGGATGTAAAGCAAGAGGACACTCCTTAGAGGGTCACCGAGAACAGCAATCGCGAAATTTCGATTCGAAAGCCTAACCAAGAACAAATCAAGGCACCCCTCTCGAAATAAACCGGATATCTAAGTGAAAAGCTTCTACCGGATTCACGACAACTGATGGTTCCTTTTGATGACGATTTACAGAAACCGTTTTAGGACTCCGGAAAGAAAGCTTGCCAAACAGCACCACGCTTGCTGGTTAAATTGAAAATGTGCTGTGTACACGCTTCACAAGGATCAGTCATTCCGCTCGCTTAGGAAAATAATTACATTTGAAGTTAATTTAAACAACGTTTCGAATTCAGCCTATGAGCTAAACGTAACCAACTCAAAGAGAAGTTTCCTTAGTGCACTTTTGTTGAGTGCGTGAATTCAAGAGACAAGTCATGAATTTAATTAGAGATGTTTGTCTATGTTGGCAGTAATAGTCTGCTTTTCTTTATGAGCAAAATAGCAAATCGTTATTACAGCATTTATTATTATGCAACAGCTGACATTTCGGCGATTGCACCTTCGAGCCTGGAAAGGTCAACATGTTTTGGAGAGCCAGCAGTATGTGCGCAAGAAGAGAGAAGAAGGGAGAATCCCCGAAATTAGAGCAGAGAAATGCCATTTCCAATGACAGCGAAATTGCATCTATTAGGGATAAGTGAAGAGGAAAAACTGGGCCCTTCAAACGATAATTCTAGCAAGAATAAGGTCCCGTTTATCCTCCTTTCCATTTTCAACGAAATAAGTATTGTAAAACGTTGCTTACTGCTTACCTAAGGGCTGCTCTAGAGAGTTCAATAGTAGTGACTGAAGTACCACTGAGCACTCTAAAACGTTAACTACTTCCCAGCCGACTGTACTACCGTCTATATACAACGAGAAATTGCATAATATTGCCTAACGTAGAGATGGTGGTTACACGGATTAGGGTCCGGTTTATCTAATATCTTGTAAAGCGTTTACTAGTGAATACACTGGTGAAACGGGTAGAGTAGACCACTTTGCGTTCGTGTAAAAGAACACCTAGTCGACAAATTTAAAGTTGAAGCAAATACTCTACTAGGAACGAATGTGACGAGGAAATATAAGAAAGAATATTTTAAAATAAAAGTCACCATCCTCCTACAAAAATCCAAACATCAAAGCGCAAAACTCTCGACGCATTCCGGATTAATTCTACGAATCCGAAAATGAACCACAAGGAGGAGTGCCTTGTGATCACGAGTGACCACGCGCCATACCTCAGGTTGATCCTCTGACCTAAGCGAAGGACATTCTTCGCGTATGTAATACTCTATGCGGCTGATCCCTACCAAATAACTGGAAGAATTACAAAGAACGAAACGGTGGGTGTTTAAAAGAAGCTGTTTGTTATGCGAATGAAAATGTACGTGTTAAGTTTTGTTTGTTGACGTCATGAAAGTGTTTGGCTGAGTAGATTGCGTGTCAATTTGACCTTCACAAGCTCTGAAGAAAGCGAAACCGTCGAAACGTATGTCAGCTGAATAAATACTCTAATAACAACTTTTTGTTTACTTATCAAGAAAAACAGTGAATTATTGATTAATGCCGAGGTTGAAAGGAAGCTAGTCCGGGGATTTGCTAATGTTGGCTCTATTTACCTGCGTTTCTCTACAATGTAATTTTCAGGTGTAGCTGCATGACGAGAAGGAAATCGCTACTACTGCAGCTGACATAATGACGCGTCAGGCCAATAGTGCTTTTTGAGGCTATCAGAGGTCGAAACGAATACGTTATACGCACACATGAATGCTTTGGAAACTGGACACTGGCCAAGTAACGAGGTCCTTTCAAGCCAAAACAACTCGACTTCATCAAACATCGTAAAGGTGAAGGGATACTTATTTAGCTTCAACAGTGTCATGTGGTTGCCCAGCGTTGCACCAGCTCAATGTTTTTTGTTCTTCCAGACGAGGTGGTCAATTCTTCCATGAAGTATAACTTCAATGGTGCTGAGATATTTGCAAAACTCCGGACCACAGGTGTATGCGGTGGGGAACAAACGCACTATTGTCCTTTTCGGGGAGCAGCGTGTATGAAAGGCATGATGGCTTCGTTTCCTTGCCCTCAACGCACGTGGTCGAACCAGCGGCCCTGCACTACTGCACGACCGCTCTGACCACTGCTTTAGACGCGCTTTTAATTGTAGGTAGGATTGTATTTAAATCGCATACTTACTGTTCGTATACGTAAACCAAGTACGATAATGTTCATCGGGCTTTACTTGCTGTATACGGCCACTATTTCGTTCTCTTTATTTACCATAGGTGTCTACCATTCTTAACGCGGAAATTCTTTTACATGACCCGCCATCATATCTGCTGAGCGGATTTCAGCACTTCTTGCGTTAGATTCGTTTTTTCGCATTCATCGTCCAAAAAGTCGTTGAACATTATTTTCGTACTTGGTTTACGTATACGTGTTATTTTTACTTCCGCTTGAGGATTTCGTCTTCTCTTATGAATGTCGCCAAATGAAAGTTGTATCGATTCTCTTTGCGATTTTGGGAGTAGCCGGATTAAGGCGTTCCCAAAATTAGAACGGAGAAGAGCGCTGGGAGGGGATCGAGTTAGCGCCTTTTCTTCGAGGCCGACGGCATCCTTAACCGCTGCGCTGCTTCATGATCTATTAAGTTCCAATCTTCGAAGTATATAAGCATCTTGGGATTCGCTTTAATATCAAATGATGCCAAAATTCTTCAAAGCCAGACTGATCCGACTCGATGATCCACAGGTGGTCTTAGCAATATAGTTGCTCGTTGTCATATCGACTCGGATCCATTGAATAGATCACCGATTAAATAAAGAACCTCACTCGATAGTGCCTTCTTATAGACGACAGATATTGAACTACTGCCACCATCCAATACGGTCTGCTTTTGTGGCGGCACTTAGCTGGATTCGACTATGTGCGACAGCGAACAACAACACCAAGAAGACGATTATCTATGGTTCATCGACTCGAATAATTTGGCTCTGAAAATTTTCAGCTGTGTTTGAAATTGAAGCGAAAACAGAGCTGCTTATACATCTCGAGGATTGGAGTTCAATAGGCTATGAAATGGGATTTTCTGTGATTAAACGCAGAACCCACTGGGCTACTCTTGCACACGGCAAGGAAAAATGGAAGATTTACTGGCACCTGCTCGAGTCACTCAACGATCAACGGGGAACGGAAAACGAGGGAAGGAAGACAAAAGGGTGAAACAGTTTTCAAAGGGATGCAGGGGTAGATTACCCGTTGAAAAACAAACTATTATCAACGGATATCATACCAACAACAACTGTCTAATACAAAAGGGCACTGCCTGGTGTGCATGCTCATTCGTGCGGTGACCACTGAATAAGACCCCGTTTCTGTACGGCAACGAGCACGCCACATCGAGATAACGAACAACTGTGGGCCACCCACACGGACCATCGGATCTAATGAAGACAAAGGCGTCCAGACATTAGCAGAAGTAAACTTATTTATCAACCTCATGTAAGCTCAACAATTTAAATACATGTTGATTATAAAAGAGTAAAACTTTCAAAAATCAGATATAAGTACGGTAAGCGGCAAGAAACAGCAAGAGTAGCCTCTTTTGTACATGAATCAGTTTTTGGACTTGCTGTAATGGTTGGAATAAACTGAAGATGGGCGAATTTCACACGATCGCTAGAGGTCTCATAGAGTACATTTTTCAGAAGAGCAGTTAGCTCAACAACAACTACAAGTTAATGACAGCAGGTGATGACAACTTGTTTTGTGAGTAGTGCACTTGTTTTCCGTAAACAGCGTGGAATACCAGGCATTTTGACATCTGTTGGGCTGTACACGCAGGATCTGTTCCAGGAACGACAAAGAAACAACGAGTGCAAAGTTTTGGAATGCGATATATTTTCGCCAGAGGTCTTCAACCCTCAAAATCAGCGGGAAAACCTGCAATCGAATCCGAAAAGGTGCTTGGTTCGATGCAACACGTTCCATATGGAGGTTGCTTCGTTACAAGTTACTTCACAATAATTGAATCCTTACAGTTAGATGCTGAGAGAAATAAACAGTCGTGTGGCTGACGAAGAAAAAATATAAGTGGCCATGCAATGAACGACAAAATTAGCCATTCGATCCCACAACTTGCCGCAAGATTACGCCACTTATCTTTCGATATTCCGTTCTCATGCACTACGTTACGCATTGAGTTCATTAAATCATTTTCGTCAAAGATGGTTGTTACCAAAATAATGGGACGATTGGACGTCATTTTATCATGTATCTCAGGTCCCAAAGAACTCAGACTGCGCACTGAGTCCAGGAATTCGCGTCTCAATGCAGCAAACTTCTTTCCGAACTATAAAAGCCCACCATTGCTTGTGGTGAAGATCTAGGTACCCTCTAGTACGGCTATCTCAGGTTACCGGAGAAATTACCCTCGGACAGAATTCAGTATAACATCAAGGGAAGAATTGCACAGTAATATTGCAGCCGAATTTATAAAGGAACTCGGCACGCTCCGTAAATCACGGGTATGGGACAACGAAATGAATGGAAAATGTACTGGGGCAATCACGTACCCAGGATTCCTATTCACAACAAATTTGTAAAAAAGAAATACTGTAAAAACTAAGGCGAACTCACTGAGTAAAACATGTGTACGCGGCTTCCCTAATTCTTTCTGAGAATAAGTCAGCATGTATGGAGGAACCGGTTCTTATCACAATTCCTTCGAAGAGTAACGACATCAGTGCTTGCAAAGTTCAATCTACTAATCTTTACCGCAAAAGTACCCCTCTTCTAATCTGCTGTGATTTTTGATCTACCAGTCTTCGATGATTTGTGGTGGTTAATACATGAACGCCACTAATCTTAATATCAGAGAGGACCAGTTCGCACAAACTACTAACATGTAATTAGCTAGAATCTCTCAACGGTTTACCACTTCATCGTGGCTGGGAGGTGTTCCTATATGTCGGGCTGCGATGTACAGCGGGGAATTCATCCGCACGGCAGAGTCTCTCATGTTGAGGACGAGTCCGATTTTTTCATCAAGAAGCCTAGCTAAGAGTAAACCAATACCTGGGTCGACCACTGTTCTGGTACCAACCTAGTCGCATGGTGACAAATCTCCGTCTGGTCCACAAGAGCTGCGGCTGCCCGTGCTGGTGATGACCTGGGGCAGACCTTGGCTAGGCTGACCTTGGCGCTCCAGGAAAACACAATAGCTAAACCAACCAAACTCCAAAAAGTGGGGACTGTTCTACTGCTCGCACAACCAATGAGGACGGGCCGTCCAAATGTTCAAGTATGAAAGTAATTTGCTAAAATAGATTTTTAAACCACCTTGTTTTGTTTTTTCGGTGTTTGTCGTATTCAAATCCTAAGATAGGCGCGTTACACCGAAAAAAATTGAAATTCGAGAATAAATCCACTCAAATTTGAGTGTAACGCTCCGGTTAGAGGTGGCCAGTAATATAAACATGGTTGTTGGTTTGAACCTACGCCAGAGGTTAACGAAGCCCTCCATCACTCCGTGAATGGTAAATTGATACCAGATTTGTCTGGGAGGATAAAGACTTGGACTTTATACGTCCATAATCCGCATATTATTGCATAGGATAAAAAATCACTTCTACGACGTTGCGAATAGAGTCCAATACATGGCGCATCTTTCTCCAAAGGATTGGACAATGCCGAACGTTTTATCTGTATTATCAAAAGTTAATTGAATAGTGTCTCCAGAAAAAGTCTGGGCCCCCAGTGATCAGCATTGAGGCGATCAATGAGGTGTGGTTGTCGTCAGTCGCGTGCTAAACGGCGGGGGCGGGAGGGGTGGCCTCAACCTGATTAGAGGAATCGCGACGGGCAAGGCAACCCGACGAAGGTCGCAGGACAGCAGAGCCATCCGGGTACCGTGCTCTCCACTCCGGACCGGTTCGACAGTAATCGGACTTTCGAGATACACCCTATACAGGACGAAACAGTAGCGATTACAGATTCGAATGCGACTGTAGTCGTGGTTGAAATTCTTAGCTGTGTGAGGAAAAACCTTCAGGAAAACCAAAGAGGAATGGATCGCCTTGGTCGTACTCTCTGTTCTTCTGAAACAACTTTCCGAACTCGAGTCACAATTTTAATGGGGGTAAAAAGAGAATGCGAAAAACTCGAAATATGAAGAGAACTGGAAAGACCGACTTTCTATCAACCTAGGTATAGATAGTTGATATATTTATTTATGTGATCTTATAAACTGATCTTCTTAAGCTAACGCGAGGTTGGTACAGATCTTCGTTGTCGTTGTCGTTGTTTTTGATGTTGCTGGTCGATGGCAGACGTTTCGGCGACTTCGCCTTCCTCAGAGCCGTGATGTTACTTGCGGGCGTATAAAGAGAACGTTTTGAATATTTTCATTCGTTTTCTGCTCTTTTTAGAATGTTTTCAACGTGCTGGAACTTCGCAAAAGCGACTGACAACGATGTGAATGAGCAAACCGGTAACAAGTCGGTATGAATGGAATACAAATAATGAACGGATGAATGAGTGAAAAAATGAACGGACGGGAAACAAAATATGAATAAGTAAATGGATTCTAACAAGGCAAAGATTTGTTATTAGAAGGCGAAGAAAAACCGATTCAGTTGGAACATTTTTACCGATTCTCGATAAGATACACGAAACCCCAATTCAAAAAGCCATTTTGTTCTTTATGTAGCAGAAGTCGTTATTATATTTATATTTGTACCAATATTCCCGCCAAAAATATAATGTTTGTATGTTTTGTTTTTACGAGTTCTAATGGTGAACTGAAGATATTCTAGGCAGAGATGGAGAAGGCATGCCGGAATTCAAGTCGAGGTGTTTCATTGAAAACATTCACAGAGATGTTCTTTGAAATTCCGAAATATGGAAATAATAAATATTTTTTGAAAAAGGTGGATGATAGAGGTAAAATCAACTAAGACACGAAGAATGGTATGGAATAAGGAAGAGAGAAAAAAGTTCAATCATTTAACCAACCACTGAACAAGGAACAGTATGAAAATAGACAAAAACAAATGGATAAAAGGAAAAATGTAGGTACTCACTAAATTGAGAGATTCTCCTTTGCACACGAAGTGAGTCGTGGATATGGGCCCCAACCACCTGAATTACAGAATAGTTCTTTCTGGAAATTTTGTCCCCCGTAGGATTTTTATTCCATAGATTTCTACGAATAGTTCTATTTCGTAAGATGTCACTTCGTTAAAGTGTATCAATAACTAGAAACAGCTTTTGACAGACTTCGAAAACAATATAGTACTAGTGGAAATATCAAACTAATCGATTAGATAGCAAAGACGTATTTAAAGAAGTAAAATTTGAAGAGAAATGATCCACCGGCTAACGGCTTGAATAGAAGAAAGCAGTTAGGACTACGGTAAGTGTGGTTCGATGTACTCACAGCGACTGCTTCGCGCTTTCTGTCGAGTTGCATGTTGGTCGTATCCCTTGCCATTCTCACCAACGACTTCACAGCGATTCCTGCACGAATCAGGCTTTTACAGAAATTTCTCATTTCTCTGTTCCTCCTAGATTTTTTTCGTCATGTGATGATTTGATCTCTACTTTCTCATGAATTATAACAGCGTCAGAATGTCAACAATTACACATATCATCTCATTACAGCTTTTTCTAAACATCTACAAAACAATTTTTCAAAAGCCGACTTCCTTTCAACCTCTGTATGACTGACTAACATGTATTTTCCATTGATAAGTTAGTCTTAGGTTAATCAAAATTTTACTCAGCTCGAATTTTTAGAAAACAACTGAAAGGTACTGCGTCATGTTGTAAAACGATACATTGTCCATTCAATTCAAAACTATGGGCACAACACAATGATGCTGAGATATTTGCAAAACTTCGCAAACGAACGCGATATCACCCTTTCCGAGGGCTAACGCGTTGGGAACCACACCATGCGGGTACTTTTTCCCCCTGTCTACCTAGAACTAGCTGACAGACAAGCGAAACGAAGGACCGGCAAGGCGTGGTGGAGAACGCATTAGCCCCCGGAAAGGGTAATGGCGCAGTCGTTCCTCACCGCAGACACTTACGGTCCGGAGTTTTGCAAATATCTCAGCATCATTGTGGTTGTATTTCTCATAATACTCTGCCATGAAAATTTTTAGAAGTCAGTAGTTAACGCTATAGATAGAACTTCGTGTAGTCAAATCGGCTAGCTATGCTTCTCTTCCTCATAATTGCCTTCAGAAACCCTCACTGATTTTGGCGTGCAGCTTTTACTCACAATTTTTGCACGGTTAAGATTAAATCTGTCTAAACAGTAATTCTTATTATTGTTTTAATAGTGTTCATACCTGATTGCCAGTTAAAAAGTCTCCAAAACAACGCTGGTAAATAGAAAAGAATCGCTTGTAAACCGAGAATAAATGGTACCCATTGGTAGTAGCCTAAATAGAAGGAGATTGATTGATGAAGACAGTGATTTGGCATTTTATTCATGGCGAGGAACATCTTTGTGCTTGTCCCTAATCATTGAAAACTCTTCTGAAACACAAATGGAAACAAATTTCAATATAAAGCGAATGATTGAATGAAAAACAAGGAAGTTCATCATCCTGAAATTTCATACAATGCCTTGCAGTCAAGAGAAGTTTGCTCTCTCTCTTTCTTCCTCTCTTTCTTTTCCTCCTATCGTTTTCTCCTCCTTTTTTCTGACTCTATCTGTTTCTCTCTCCGCCAGTATACCTGTCTCTTTCTGCCTTCTTGTCCTTGTTTCTATCACTGTCTGTTTTCGTATTTCACTCTATCACCTTCCGCATCCTTTTTCTTTCACTATAGCGTTAAATTCATTTGCCACTAATTCAAAGAACATGAGTGAAGTGCAGAAAAAGATGGAGAGCTACGGCAAAATGGTCCATTTAATGTAGATCGGATCCCAAAGCCATCAGCTGATAATGAAATGTTCACCATTGTTTTTCTGCATTACCGCAGAGCACCTAGACAACTCGTACGCAAGTCACTCATTGCTCATATTAAGACTATCTATCCTACCTCAACTCCTCAACGATTGTTTAATGACCAGCTCTAGTAAAGTGTAATGGAACCAGTTCACTCATATTTTAGCAGAAAACGCTGCCTTTTGTTACGATGGCGAAAAGTGGTTTGTTGAAACAGGAAGACTATCAACATTGCGATTCTAGGAAGCAACGTTAATATCCTCCTATTCTTTCCTTTTTTCCTTTTAACGCATCAACATAAACCATATAGAGACAAGTTGTCATTTTTCTTCAATTTTCGGTCAACTCTAGCATTAGGTTCCATTACAAACAGCATTGTTCGAATGAGCATCAATCCACTTCCTAGTGTTCCTTCCAAGGAGACACGTTCTACTTTGATCCACAGTGTTGTTTCTACTTATAATTAATTTATTGTGGAATGGATAAAAACTGACTACCCATTTCTATAGGATTCTCAGAGTTTATATCTTTGTAGAACAATCTGAATTGCTAATTGTCATTATAAAGACATTAGTCAAAACTAGCTGAGAGACAGGCGAAACGAAGGACCCGCATGGTGTGATGGTGAACGCGTTGGCTCCCAGAAAGGCTAATAGCGTGTTCGTTCTCTACCGCAGATACCTGCAGTCCGGACTTTTGTAAATATCTCAGCATCATTATGGTTGTATTTCACATAGTACCCTGCCATGGAAAATTGTAATAGGCAGCAAATAAAAGGGTTAACAAAGACAATAATATTTGATTGGATCGTTTATCTATCTGATATCAGAGCTCCTTTGCAGAAATTTTCATCGCTCACCGATCTCGTTGTTTTCGCGATCGACGATACTGTCCGGTATGTAGTGATCGGGCCGAACGAAGTACGTGTTTTGCACGAAGCAGTAATTCTCACTGTACTGCTCCCATGCGCCTGGAATTTGCTACGGCACAAGTACTGTAGTATAGTAGCGTTGGCTCAACCAAGATCACAATTTTGTAATGTATAACAGTTACTGTGATGCACACTACTAAGCGCACTAAAAATACGTTTACCCGTATGCTACTGTAATAAGCCTGTGTCTTTCTCTCCGACATCCTGTATGGCTTACTGGATTTCACTTACAGCCAAGAAAGGATCACAGTTCAGCGCTACCAAAACGATAGACACCCCTCGTAATATACAACTTTAGACGTTCTACTCAAAAAATCTCCGTTCGTCGATGAAAAGAATGGGAAAACACGTACACTTTGTTGTACTTGCTCGCTATCGCTTGGTTTTCA
Source organism: Angiostrongylus costaricensis (assembly GCA_900624975.1). Taxonomy (NCBI): domain Eukaryota; kingdom Metazoa; phylum Nematoda; class Chromadorea; order Rhabditida; family Metastrongylidae; genus Angiostrongylus; species Angiostrongylus costaricensis. The sequence goes on from UYYA01004473.1 coordinate 11,526, forward strand.
GTGGCAGAAACAAAGATCAAATGCAAATTCAAGGATTACCACGGCATCCAGCTCTGGTAGCTGTGGAAAATTACACTATCAACGGCATAACAGCTGAACATGTAAATTATTAACACTTGAAGTTTGATGTGAGTGGATTTCCATGAGAGATCGTCTGATGTAAATCAATATCAACTCATCTTTGTGGTCGCTTAATTTGCATCAGTGGGGTTTCCCGCTACAATTTTCTTTTCAGTGTACAAATTTTTCAGCACAGACCCGCATACCATATAGTGGAGCAGAAATGCTATTCTATACACTTAATAATGCACAAGAAACTGCTTTTAGAGCGAGTTTTTTCGATGAACAATAAAGCCTGTTGCTGATAAGGATTTTAAGAAGGTGATGAAAGTATCACAGATGAGTGCACTAAAATGCCTCTGCGTCCTAGGAGTGTAATCAAATAGTTCACTGCGGTTAATAGATTTCACTACCCACAGAAGCATAAAGACTGCTGCTGAGGAGAGTATATATATATATATATATATATATACATATATATATGTCGGACATGAGAGGCAGGCCGGCTTACGTGAATTCAGTGCAATTCACAACTTCTGTGGCAAAAAATTAGGCGCCAGAGTTCAACCGCTGGTGAGCTTTATATTTTTCAAATATATCCACAAAAGCTCCCTTCCAGTTTAATTCAATATCACACGTTCGTTTTTTTGTGGGTTATTTTTGGAGAACGGTGGAAAATTAAATGAAAGTTACCTGTGAACTGAGCAGGGATCCAGCACTGAATTGGTTGACCGACATACCTGCAATGATCACAGTTTCTAACTTTTTGTGCAGCAGAATGATAAGTTCTTATAAGTTCACGTTTTCATCCTTAAATGTTCTCTCGGACACAATCAAGTGAATGTCAATTATACGTGGAGGCATTCCGAATCCATTTTAATGATTTTTCTCCAAATTTTACATAAATTTATTCTGTACAAGGGGATTCTAAAGAAGTGGTCAAGCGGAGGCGAAGGTTCCACTGACGGCCCGGTTATTGAAATCGATAAAGAAAACACTTTTGAAGCACTGCAAATAGGAAAAGCACTAAGTCATAGTGGTGGCTTTGATGACTTGTTACTGGCTGCTTTCTAGTGACTTACATTTTCAAAATGTCCTGCTGATTTTGAATCTAAAAAAACTCAAAATAGGTTCCTGAAAAATCGGTCGGATACTTGTTCAGTCCCTATTTATCTACGGTAATGTGCTGGCGTGAGCGCAATCTCGTCCCTCTAATCGCCCTTGCTCCCACGACCTCCAAAGGAGACGAGCGAGTTGGCCACCAACGCAGCCCTCTGTTGAACTTGTCCATTCGTCTGCATTTGCATTATGATAGCATTTGTTGTAAACGGCAGCTATGACTGCAGTGACCTTCAGAGACTTGTAGTATCGGCTGGCAATAATGTGAAGGTGGTCCTTAATGAACGCGAACAGTGAGTAGAACTGGAGCGACAAAAAAGCGTTTTGACTTAACAGCTGAAGGAAGAAAAATCAGGAAACGAGCAAGTTGCTACTTTTTTCTCCACAGATGATCCCCCTATTCGTGGATGTTCTTTTACACATGAGCAAAGACTTACTTCCTGAAAGGACCGGTTGCTATTTCGATGAAGTTAGATGTCAGAGAATGGTCGAGTTCTCGAATACTCAGTAATTTGGTACGTATCAGCGCCCATATTCAGTTTTGTTGGTTCTCGAGTTTCTTCATGGCACTATAGCTAGTCCAGATCAGATCAAAATTAGAGGATTGGGAGAGGAAAAACCATTTTCCACACTTAATGGTTTGCAAAATAATCCTCTCTTCCAAAAAGCCCATTCGTTGGTAATTTAGCCAACAATTTATTGTTACTTCACTGCTAGTCGCTATGTTTATTGTGCAGGATGTGTGGATATAAAAGCACCGGAATAGGCTCAACATAAAATGCGAAATACTCTCAAATGCCGACAGCAATGCTTCTACGATATGTATCACAGTGAGAAATACTAGCTTACATATAATTCATAACCATAGAATTATAGGGCAAAGTCTCTTTTATAATTCTGCCGTTTTCACAACACTAAATCGGTCTAGTTAATGAAAAATGATTTTTTTACCCCCCAAAAACCAGTAAGTCAGCAGCCGACGAAAAATTGCTCGTATTTGATTGGGCCAACTGAGCCAATAAGGTGGGAGATTTTGGGAACCGTTGAATGAAACGTCAAAAACAAAGCTAACTATTTGAATAGAATCCATCCAGTTGCATTTTCTGTGCAACCATTTAGTATTGTTAAAGAGAGAGAATGGTTTCTTTGAGCGGATTTTCGTCGTATTTGGCGACATTTAATTTTTCGACAATTCAACACAAACTTACTGTTTAGCGCTCAATGTGAGTGAAAAAAGTACGAAAAGCATCGGTGTGTAGTAGTAGTTCAATCGATCGCATGAATCATCATCGTATTGAGGTTTGAGGCCCTTGAGAAATGCGTCCAAAAAGAACATCCTGTAAATGGTGACTTCAGGAAATCACTGAAGGACCCATCGTTTGCCACAAATTACTAACATACCACGGTTGTCGCGTTAAATTATTCATTTGAGGCCGGTTTTATGAGTGCCTACGTGAAGAGAACACATAACACGTCACAGTAGAAAAAATGAAGAAAAAAGAACTACCACTATTTACGACCGAGCCATATTTTGCAGAAAGAAATTATGAGAAACGAGAAAATGAAGCGAAATTCGAAAAGAAGAAAATGACAAGACATCGAAATGAATAGGATGAAAAATAGTTGTGTATGAAAATCACGTAATACTTCAATGAATGAAGCACTGTATGACCGCTGAACGAAAGTGAATATTAAACGAAGAGCCATGAATAGAATTTGCTTAAGCGCAAAAGGAATGAAGACCATTCTATTCATTGCGTATGGAAATTTTCTAATGTGCTGTGCTCATAGGACGTCAAACTGACGCTTAAATTCTTTTAAGACCTTAAGGATACAGTTTAGATTGGTGCAAAGATGGCATACGAAATAAAATCTTGAAATGAAATTGATTGAAATTGAAAATCGAAATGAAACTTTTTGATTCATTACGACGACGTTTAAGATAACGCTCGGTTGTTGCTGATTAGAACAGCTTTTGAACCAGCTAAAGTTGAACTGATGCAGTTGGAGATGTCTTATGTGAGTGAGTTCATAGAAATGTATGGATCAATCGTTATGCTGATCGAGGATTTCAGGCTACCGTACTCCTATCGTTTTCCCATTTCAGTAGGTTGAGAGAATAAAAAAGCTGGAAGGAAAGAAAGTTCTACTCGCAGTCGTCGATTAAAGCGAACTTAGTAATATATTATTGTAGATTGGGTTTTGAGAGCGTGTGTATACATCTGTGTGTCTGGTATGAAGACGACGATTGATGGCGTGTCGGGAAAGGAAAAGTGGAAAGATGAACGACATTAGCGGAGAACAGAAGACAGTGTAAGTAGAAGCAGGTGGTGGTGGAGTGGAGGTGGTTGACGGAAGAGACGACCAAAACACACGTCATCAGAATTCGTGCCAAAAAGCACTGTAACCCAAGAGAATTTTGAGAGCTACGATGGAAAACGAACGATGTTCCGACTCGTTTCGGATGATCTAGCTCCAATCGATTTGCGAAATTGGACCCTATTAGGATCGATCGATGCGGCGGCTACTGTAGCAAGCCTCTGCCGCCAACCGGTGCGAGGTCGACTGCGAACGGCGGGATTCTGTCGCCGTCTCGTCGCTCTGCATCTCCTCCCTATAGCCATTCTCGGCATGTCGGCGTCTTCAGCAACCGCACGTCTACGTGCGCTCTATCACCGCCACCGTAGCCTGACTCCTTCCATCGTGCCGGTTCTTTCTGATGATGGCAAGTGTCTGACGTCTCTTGTTTTTAATGCATTTCAATCACATACGTTTACTGCCTCCGCTTCTCAACAATCACATAATAGCGCCGTGTTTGGCCAGTGTCCAAAGGTAAACTTGAAACCACAAAAAAAACTTTCTTTCAGCAAAACTCAACAAATCTCATACAAGTACTTAAATTTCAGTGAATCAGTACTATGATTATTACGATTATAATCGTCACATATCATCAGACCATACGCTATGCATATCAATGCGGCAGAAGCACTAATTTAGGCTCGGCAGTTAAATAATGAACATATACAATCGAAAAATCTGAGAAATCAGTAGATCGGACAAAGTGAAAGCTCTTCGGACGAAAACAGGACTGAAGGTATGACGAATTATGACACCGTGCCAGTTACTCTGCATGCTCTAGTGTCGTGATATTGTCGTCTACAGATCAGATTCGCTGATCTTCTTGTCCGACAGAAGAAGAGGTTCGGCGTAAAATGGTGGATTCTTGCTTTTGGACTCCATGAAATCCTTCCATAACGTTCTCAGCAACGCCAACGTCACCATGTCGCCAGAGTTCTCGGCTTAACAGGAAACGGATTGCTACAGTACTGAATTGAAATCGATGCAACGTCGGATTTTTGGATGGAGCTTTTCAAGGAAGTAAATCCCTATGAAAAAGCTTTACCGTTAGCGTTCAAATTATTCGGTTTCATCCTGCTTCATATTTATGATATTTTTGTGACTTCAGTGTTCAGATACGTTAAAAATTTCTGTCGTTGTAAATCTATTCTTGTGTTTACATTTTAGCTAACTTTTTAGCTGCTTTAGAAATCACTTCGGAATGTGCAATAAACCTTAAAGCATTATTACTATGACTCAAAAAACTAAAGGACAAAGCTCTCGGCGTTAATCTATCCCTGAGGGAGGTGCCATGCATTCGACTTCGTTAAGCATCGTTGGAGGTGAATGAATGAATATCAAGCCTTTACAATGTCTCACGATGACTTATCGATGTATCGAGACAGGGCTGCTATCGTCCCAGACAAGTCTGGTACCAATTTGTCGACCAGGGAAGGATGGAGGGCCTGGTGGGCCTGCGGCGCGGGATCGATTCCATGTGTAATACAGAACTCCTCCGAACATTGTACTAAACATGTCTCGTTAATACTATGACTGGTACGTATTTCTACTACACAGATCCTCATAATTTAACTTTTTTCTCATTACTGTAGTTAATGATTTTGTCGGCGGCTCGTTTATTGGAGTGATTAAAAGATGGACTGAAAGCTATAGAGTCGAGGTCGACAAAATAATACCAGACTTCTCTGGTAGAATGAGAACACTGAAATATGAATTCAGTCGGCTCGACAATGGATGATATGAATAGAGTGGAAAGCATGGCGCTTCCTTAAGAGAATGTTCGACACTGATGCACTTCTTCCCATCCTTTTAAATGCTTTTGTTACAACAACATAGTTTACAGTATTCCTACTACTATTTGCTATATGTTTGCACTACTGTATACTTATTGCATTACTATTCATTAGAAAAACATTCTTTACTGTTATTATTAGCAGTATCAGTAGTATGAGCAGAGATGTAGAAGCTATACGATGTCACGCAGTCTTAGAGAAAAACTAGAAAACTCACCGACAAGTCGAAGAAGGAAGACACCGTCAGTGCGCAACTTCTCTATGACAAACTCCTGAAGGAGTGAACGTTTCTGTTCACTACGAGCCACAGTGGGATCGATCTAAACAAGGAACATAGAGGCTCCATGGAACAAAAGCCACGACAAAGATATACACTGTTTGGGTTCATTCAGAGGTTTCTTTATCGCATTCTAACGAAAAATGTTCCGCTAGAAAGATAAAGCTAAAGCTTAGTAAAAAGAGCGCCTTTACTTCCCTTCTTTGACGGACAACTCATTTGGGTTTAGGTCTCTTGAAGTGAGAAACATGACGAAACTCCGAGAAGTATTTGAGGGAAAGTTCATCCAAAAAGGTTAAAGATATGAATTAAGAGCAATTAGGTGTCCTCAAATATAGATCAGATCGAAATAAGTAATTACTTAGATGTAGTGTTTTTCCTAAAACGAAAAGCTAACGTAGTTCTCAATCTCAAACAAGGGGTGATTCTGCTAAAAATCTTAAATACTTTAAGGAATAAATTAAATTTTTTTTGAACTCCTTGCTGATTACCTCTTAAACACTGCTCGTCTTCCAATTATGGTAGAATTAAATGCTAAACTACAAACATACGAAAGTATGAAAAATCATTGTCTGAAGTAGACCCTACATCGACTATTTAACTGTTTCGAGTTGAAAAGTGTTTCTAGTAGCTGTGTAAAGCATTCCTATAACTTTAAGAAGGAAATTTGAAAAAATGCAATTAAAACATAGTTGACGAGTGATTACTGGCAGCGCCTATAGGTCTATAACACGGACGAGAGAAAGGCGAAACTAAGGACTGGGTTGGCGTTGTGCTGGACGTGTTAGCCCCGGAAAGGATAATAGCGTCTTCGGCACCCACTGCAGACACCGGCGTTCCGTAGTTTTGCAAATATCCCAATAACCTTGTGGTTATATTTCACACAACGCCCCGCCATTAAGAAATAGTAGGCAGTAAATAAAAGCTGGCGAAAAAAACATAGTTTCCCAGCTCAAGAGATGTGGATGATATTTTCCCCAATTTTCGTAGTTTCTCACTTTCCCGCCGAGTTCCGATTTTACGATGTTTTAGAAAACCAGGAATAATTTTGAAATCATGTTGAATCTGATAAAAATTAAACAAGGGAAACTTTGCTTATACATTTCCAAATTTCCGAACCTTTAACAAATTCACTGTAAAAAGGATCAGAATGTAATGAAACCTGTTGGATAAAGCTGTTGACGAGCACTCTGCCACTAAACGATGTTGTTGCTGTCGCAATTGTCCACTTGGCAAAACTGTATACACTAAAAATTTTGGTACAGTATGTAGTTTTTCACTAATAAAGCCCAGCTGGCAAAAAAATATAACACATATTTCTTTATATATTCCTTTTTGTGATAAGCATGGATTTGAAAGAGAACTCCTCCTTCTGCGACACCTCCAAACGGACACGCGTGCTCAGCTAGGTGCACGGTGCATAACTATAGCCATTCATGCATTTCGAAGATTCTATACTAACTAATAAAATATTCTGTCTCAAAAAAAACTATGGATGAATTCTATCGAACCTCACGATTAGCATGACACACAGCCAGTACCAGAGCACGACGAAGATCTTCTCGTTGAACATGTTGATCATCAGCACACACTGAACTGTGTGTCGATGAAGATTACCGAGTACTCGCACATCGTAGTCGCACATCGTCACTCTAAAGTAACGCACGCTCATCGTCGAGAAGAGTTTCGCGATGGCTAACTGTTGCGACTAAGTAGTAAGCTGCTTCTGTATGCATAAATCGTTGAACTATTATGCACTTCATAGACACATTCTCGCTAAAATGAACACGACACGAAGACTACAGCTTAATTCTTTATGTGTTTTCGTCTTGAACAGACATGAGGTTCTCAATAGCAAGATTTATTTAATAATAGTTGAAGTTTCGGTGGTTTTGCCTTCTACAGAGTTTGAGGAGGTCAAATTCAAACGCAATTTTCTCAGTCAAACATTTTCGTAACCAAAGCAGAAAACCTCAATATATAAATTCTTATCCGCATGGAAGACAGCTTCTATTAAGCACTCACCCTCCTCTTCTTTACAATTCTTGCAGCTACTGCTGCAGACCGGCCGCACAGAGTCCTACATGGGCGGGGAACGTGCCTGGCTCAGGCCTGCCTGGGATATGGCGCTAGGTCACGTGTGATCACGAGACACCTCTTGTGGTTCATTTTTGAACTTTTGGAATTTATCCAAAACGCTTCAGAAGTTTTACTCGCTAACGTTTTAGATTCCTGCGCAAGAGTAATGGCTCTCATTGTAAAATCTTCTCCGTTACCTCTTTGTGCTGTATGCCTTCTCAGCGGAGTGTTTTGTTTCAGTTTAAATTCCCGAAGCAGGTGTTCTTTTATACGAATGCATAGTGTTCTACCCGTTTCGCCTTGTGCCCATACACTTAACGAGAGACCAAGTACACCGTATTTTAACTTATGAATAGCCGTTCCTGCCATTAAGGCAAATTATGCAATTTTAGGTTATCCACAGACTGTTGTACCGGGGAGGAAGTCACTATCCTCGTACAGGAATCCAAAACATGAGCGGGTAAAGCCTTCGAAACGTTTTGGATATGTTTCAAAAACCCAAAGATGGATCTCAGAGAAAAGTGTTTTATGACCCTGCGCCACACCTCAGGCAGATTTTTTTCTCAGGCTGATTCTGACCCAAATCGGCCACATTCCACTCTCATGCTGCAAGGCTCCGTGCTCCTGGTCTCCAGTAGATAACTGGAAGACTTACAAAGAACAAAACGGTGGGTTTTTAAAAGAATTCATTGTTATGGGAAAAAAATTTATGCATCAACTTTTTCTGCTGAGGTTATGAATGTGTTTAACTGAGCAGATTGCATGCTAATTGACCTTTTCAGGCCCTGAAGAAGGCGAAGCCGCTAATATTGAACAAATCTTGTTATTAAGAACTTCGTGTCTACTCAATCAAAAACTCTGACTTACTGAACAATTTCAAGGTTAAAAGAAAGATGGTACTGGAAACTAATTCCCTTATTTTCCTTTTTCTCGGCTAAAAATTCAAGTTATTATTTAAGGCTTGAAAACTGACCTCGGAAAGTTTCCCGTCTCAGGCCATTCCCTGCCTTGCCATAAATCAATCGTAACATCCAGTCCCCACATATAGGACTTCACACCGAGTATATTTTTTAGGAAAATCAATTGGAAGATGGTATTCATCGCATAAAGGAACTTCATTACCTGAAATGTATTCACATGTCATGCCCTATTTTTGAGACACTCAATTGAACTGCGCCGTTGCACCTCACGTGCGTAAATGTTCTAGATGAAGCTTTAATATTCTACCGGCTGTGCGTTTAAAGCGAATTAAGACTCAAATCACATTGTGATTTTAATAGCTACGGTTTTCATCACATCAGCGTGTGTGCATAGCCTGTAGGGCAATGGTCAGAGGTCTCTTCAGGACCGACAAGTTGGTACCAAACCTGTCTGAAAGGATAGCAGCACTGAGTCGATACATCGGGAGGCCACCGCGAGTCGTTTTAAGGTCAAGATTTGCATTCAGTCACCCATAGCGCATCCCTCATGGATCGGTCAACGCCAAGAGCTTTATCATTTATTCTTTTTGTGTGCATCGGTAAAGTCGTACAAGGTCCATTTGTTTGATTTTTCAGCAACCTCTTCATCGTTGTTTTTGGAACTTTGAGCTAACCATGTTTATTAGAGTATTCGAATCGAGTTACTAAAACATTGAATATTCGGTCTATACAATACTTACCAGATAAACCATGGTGATATAGCTGCCGCTGGTGATTCGCCTTACTTTACCAGCTTTCACTGTCGCGATGCTCTGTTCCTGCAACTACTTTGCATGACCATCAGTCTTAGGAAGGTAACAGCGAGGTCGTTGTCCGACGGATGATCAACGTTGACTTCATGGATTACCGTACCTCCACCAGGAATGCGGCTATGGTCCTCATGTTCTTATCACGAGAAATTTCATCCATATTCGCATGCATACTACAAGTATCACAAATCGCTCGTACTTTGAAGCCTGAGATCGAGTCAGCAATAATAAACTTCTTCATCAGTAAAAGTGAATCGATGAATCGATGACAGACCAGAACTCTCATAGAGCGCTCTCCATAGTACCACCGGTAGATAGAAAAGAATGGCTTGAGCGGCGAGTATAAATGGTACCCATTGATAGTAACCTGAAACAACTCCAGCGCGATTTCGTGTTCGCTCGTTGCGTTCTTGTACTCATCAAGTCATGCATTCATTCAATCATATACCATACCTATTTGTTTCGTATCACGATCAGTGTAGTTACTAGGAATTTCGACGATATGACTGCCGAAGTCAAAGGCGTTGTGTACTTTGACGTCGGTCATTGGTATAAAGTAAGTATTCTGAACGTAGCAATAGTCCAACGCGTATTCCATCCACCATCCTGGAATCGATTAACGGATCGATATTGATCGATCGGTTTGGGCCATATAGCAACAAAGAAAAAAGGACGGTTCCAGACAGCCGTTTTTCATCTGAATTCATTGGTTGAAACGGAATGTAATGTTTTGATTTGTAGTAATATTTTATCACACAAAACACTTATGATTTTCGTAATGAAAGCGGTGATGATCGAAATTCTCTACGAGAATATATGAAAAAATATGCTACAGAAAAAGAAAAAATTTTTAAAGGATAAAAAGCTTTTCAAAAAAACAATGTGGATTTATTTTTAATCGCTGGTAATAATTGTAGTTACTGTTAATAATTCAATGAAACAGTGTAACTAGTAGGATTTAGCACTTGATAAAACGTACCCTTGTAATAAGCCGGAAACCAGCACTGTATCGGTGAGCCGACGAAACTAAACGATAGACATTCAACTGAGAAGTGACACGAATAGTAGTCGTTGACTAAACCACAGTCGATCACTACCTCCATCCGGAGATGAATGCTGATGTCAGTACAAGTCCGACAGTGGTAACACAGTAGTTGAGACGGTCGGCGAAGTCACCATCTGAGAGTGGCGACACGGCAGACAGAAGACCTTGAACGACATTCATGCTCGTCTGCTCGAAGTCGTCTGTAATTGCGGACTATGCGAGATTTCGGAGGTGGAACGTACGGTTCTCAACAACAAGTGAAGTTTTGAAGCGATTTTAAACGAAGGCTTTATTGCACGTTTATTAGATTATCTGATACCTGGAACATGAAACAACAAAGATCTTGTTTTCACTAAAGATATGATTATTACAGTACTCCTCGTAGGAAGACCTGAGCAATGTGTCAACTGGAATTCTGTCAATGTTTGCTCATTTCGCTCGAAGGTAAATACTCATAAATAGCCATGAATGGAAGGGTGAATGACACTTAAATCACAAACGATAGATCGATCGGAATTGATTGGCTTCGTTGGGGATCGAATCGATTGGCAGACGGTAGTATCGTCCGTCGTCACTGGAGGCCGTATTCGGAGGCGAGCGAGTGGGAAGGCTGGCAGGCACTTCCGAGCCGGTTGCGCGCCGTGTTCTGTTCCCTCTCATCGTCAGCATACCGTACTTTGGTTTCTCTTCGAAGAGACTTTGTTTCTTTGTGTCCGTATCGGCCAGAAATCCAGAAAATGATATTCATGATTGAAAACGGTTTGTGACAGCGTCCATAACTTAAATTTCAGAAGACGATTATAAACATGAGTGAGTGATGGTGGGGCTATTAATGATGATATTCATTCAGAAGACTTGAACTATCGTTGCTGATGAGAGAGCAGAAATTGTGGTTTGCAGAGAGAGAGAGAGAGAGAGAGAGAAAGAGAACGAGCGAGGGAGAGAGAAGGAGAGAGAAAGGTCACTTAAAAAAAAACGAATCACTTCGTTCTAGTACCTCGTTTGTCTTTCTTGACGCATTCCTGTCATGTGCGATGTTTGACATGCACTGAACAGACCGTTTTTGTTAATGGCGGCATACGTACGGAAACAGAAGAACAAAATGGCTACAATTCAAACGCTATTTGAGAGGACGTGGACGAGCGATCTGTGTTTGTCTTCGAGTACAATACTTACTAAATTGAAGACTTCGATGGATCTTATCGTCACGAGTTTCTCTGGTCTCAATTGGATGTTCGTGTTTCTTGATCACTGGAAGAATCTTGGTAGCGATGCAACTAAGAAATTTCCAGGATAGTAAGAAATAATAAAGACAGGAAAGCTGATGAAGACTGAAAACTATTGGTACTTTATATTCACTCACGCTTTTTTGTGTTACTATAAGCAATTTTCGATGAGAGGATACCAGGCTGAGCTGCCTAGTAGGAGGAATCAAATAAAAACTGATAAAAAAGTGGTCTTCTTTTTATTTGCTTCGTAGATGTGTGGGTTGGAAGATCTCAGGGTGATTCGTTTAGTAGGAGAAATCGAGATAAATCTAGTAAACGGTGGGACGTAGGGACGATGAGATGTGAGCAAAACTTCCTTAGTTCGACTTCGAACCCATATTCGTTTTAGCGATCACGTGGTACCCACCACACCAGCTGAGGTTCTCGCTTTGTTCTGCTTTCAGTTGCACCCTTTCCAAACTGAGGTTCCAAATTTGCCTCATATCTCAGCATCCCTATAGTGGCATTTTACATCGCACCCTGTCATGAAAAAAGGATGGACAGAAAATGTAACTTACAACGAATAAGTGTACTCAAAGAAGGCTTATATTTATTGTCTTATTAATACCGTAATTTCTACTAAACGCTTAAAACATTCTACTGATGAAGTCAAATGTCACGTATGATTCAGGATTTCCAGTCATTCATACATCTGAATGATTCAGAAAGGTAGCATACTTTGCTCAAAGGTTTGAAAAAGTGGATAAATTTAATGTGGGACATGGTGAGGAACTCAAGTAATGAAGAACGGTGGTGTTAACAAGGACATTAAAGTTTCCAAAAAAAGACTTGATCTTTCCGAAATTGTTGGATCTGTCATGGCCGTGTTCATCCTAAGTGATTCGAATGTTATGCTGTCATCGGAGTGATCAGGGCTCTACGTCGATTTCAAATCAGTCTGCACTGTTAATAACTCAAAAGACCGACTTTCTATAAACCTCGGCATAGATAGTTGATATATTTATTTATGCGATCTTCGATGTATCGGCGACTTCGTCTTTCTCAGCCTGGACGTGTTTAGTATTAGAATATTTTTATTATTCGGCGGAAAGGAAAGGTTAAAGTGTTAATGAAGATTAAACTTTCAAATAGATGTCATATTGAACAGAAACGCCACTCACCGTGATGTTACGTGCTGGACTGGACCACGCGTTGTTCACGTGTAGTCGCGAGCAAGACACACCGAGGAGTCAAAATATCATTTTGAAATAGGGCGCCAGGTCACGCGTGATAGTGAGGCATTCGTCCTTCCGGTTCATCTTTGGATTTTTGAAATTTATCCAAAACGCCTCAAGAGTTTTGCGCGTTGATGTTTTCGATTCCTGCGCTAGGATCCGCACATTCACTTCAAAATCATCGCCGTTGTGCTCTTGTGCCCTATGCGTACCCAGAAGCGTGTTTAGAGGGATTTTAGCTTTTTCATCCAGATGCTCTTTTATGCCTACACAAAGTGGTCTACCCGTTTCCCCAATATATTCCTCGCCGCATGCATTACATGAGATCAAGTATATTATACCTAAACTCATGCAATCCCAGTCTCTCCCGTTAAAACAGATCATACAGATTTCTGAGCTGCACAAACGATCATAGAGACGGTTTCGAACTAACTGGCGGCGTGGGGTATTGGGTGGGATGTCAACAGTCGTTATATAATTTTCAAGAGCACTTTTTCTTAAGCACTTTTTAATGGCGTGACTTACTTCATTTGATATGAAAGGTGGCTTGAAGGGGATCTCACTTACGTCCGAAACATTATTTTGGGAAACTACCCTACGTTTTTGTCTAAGCCGAGTGGCTTCTACTTCGTAGCCATTGGAAATGGCTATTTTTCGTGCCAGGTTTAGCGACTCCTTCCTTTCCTCTTCCCTTGTGCACACGTTTTTATCCGTTCGGTACATATTTTTGATCACTGCTTTTTCCATTTGTGAAGGATAGAGGAGAGGTAGTGAACTGGTATATTTTTACTACTTGGTTTACGATACCATTTTGTTATATGGCCACTATCTGACAGTTTTATTTGGGTGTTTAAGAATGGAGCCAGTTCTCGGTTGGTTTTTCTCGTGTAAATTTTATATACTCTGACTGTCGGTTTAATAATTCAAAGCACTCATCCATCTGTTCTTGTGTGGAACAGACAATGAAGTAGTCGTCTATCTATCGACAGTAGAGTAAGGGTCGGTGATCGAGAGCTGGAGCTTCCACCTTAGACATGAAAGCGATGGCAAGGTTCGGTGCTAAACGCTGCCCCATGGCCAACCCTCTAATTTGTGCAAAATATTTTCCAGACGACCTAAAGATTGAACAACTGAGACACTGTTTTAAGAGAGTCATTAGTTGCACAATCGACAAGCCGTGCATTTTTATTTTCTTTTCATGCTCTACGAGCAACTCGAGAATGGCTTGCATTGCGGAGTCATTGGACACATTGGTCTAAAGTGAACTAACATCGAACGACTCCATTATATGCGTGCTGTTTGGTTGCGCGCGCCTTAGGTGATCCAGAAATATTATGGTGTTAGGTAGATGGGTTGGAATGAATTTTAGTAGCTGGATTAGGATAAGGTTTAGGAACCGCGTTATTCTATCCGTTGGCCCGCCTATACAACTGATGATAGGTCTAACTTTATATGATGATGGGTTCGTTGATGTAATATTATCAGTTGAAGTAAGTTTATGTGTTTTAATAAGCAAGTAAAGAACAGGGCAAATCGGGTGTTCGTTTTTAAGTCGAGAAATAATTGAATACTGGGGAACCCGCGGCCTTTGCCGTGCTGACCCATTTTCGATTCAATTTTCGGTATTGATTTCTGTATTCCTTTTCAGAGGATGTTCGATAGAGAGAAACATCACTGAGGTGATCCTCTGTTATCTTAATATCCAACTAACTAAGAAGAACTACAAATTCTCCACCTTTATCACTAATAGAAAATCTAACAGATTTTGAATTCAAAAGGTCTCTAACCTGGCGCATACCACATTTTTGTTGGTGTGTGAGGTTGGAGCTTATTTTTCGTTTTTGGTAGTGATTAAATATGCGGAGAATTTCGTCCGAAAATAAACGAAATGTAGGGTCAATATTGTCAAGCTATTTGGTAGCTCTTGTTTAAAGAAAGTTCGGGGAAAGGGTATTGGTAGTAGTTCCCCCCCTTGGTACTACTTTACCTAACCTTTCTAGCCTAACCCTGTAACGTAGCTGATCTTGAAGTTCATGTAGACTACACGTGATCCTGCGCAGGATTGGCTTAGAAACGGGTTGACTAGGTGCAAAACTCAGACCCAATTCTAACAAGGAACGCATATTTTCCGGAAGCGTTACACCTTCTAGCACAGTAACTCTGGATGTTCTTGGTGAGCAGTCTATTTCAGGGTTTTTACTTGGGACTTGACCAGCGGTGGTCCTTTGATTTGACCTTTTTGAGCGGCATGATAGATCTTCAAACTTTTTCCTTAACTTGCTCTTAATATCATACCGAATCTTTCCGCATACCGATTTAGACCCAGCCACTATTTTCTTCCTAAGATTTCTCTCCAAGTGTTGAGCACAATGGTTTTTTTTGTACACATAATTGTTTAATAGTGAAAACATTTCGTTTTGTGTGCACCGCAATGAAAAAAATGGGTAGCAGTTTTATTTCGATGCTCAGCATCTGTTGAGAGCTCTCCGGTAAGCCGCATACTTCGTATAATTTCCTACGTTTTATAAAGTTAGGAATAATTCGATGTTTTAAGCAGCGGCGTACAAAGTGGGCCTTTTGTCGCATTAAGACGATTTTCTGTCTTAATGACAATGCGTCTCTTACAAGTCGAACAAATGTTTTGCTGGAACATCTCTTAATAACTCGGAAAACCGACTTTCTATAAGCCCGGCATAGATAGTTGATATATTTATTTATGTGATCTACACCTGTGAGATCACATAAATAAATAAGTCTGCACTGTATTCCACTAAATTGGAAGAGTTTTGAGCAATACAAGACAAATGCGTTTATTTCGGTCGCAGTATGGTTCAAATTAGGGTGAACGATGTGAAGAAACGAGTAAACATATTAACGAACAACGATCTATAAAGAACAAGGAGAATTGGTCACCACGCCACTGATGGGTACAAGACGAAGGTTCGCCGACATGGACGGATGCATCGTCCACGATTCGCAACTGTCACATTTCGTGCATTGAAACTGCTCAAACGACTCCAGAAATGCATAAACTCTTCTATCGACACTTCTTCCATATGGTTAGTTGTCTCTGTTATCGAACCCGTTGCGGCTTTTCCTGGATTTCGATTAATAAGGTCGCGAAAAAAGTATTGCGAAAAAGGTACTTTCCGAATTTTCGTTAGGCAAGCCGAAAAAAATAGTCAAGAAACAATATTTTCGAACAATTCACGCCTTTCTACCGCCAATTCGTAAAATCCTAACTATTGGTGACCTTGCCGGACTCGTTTCAATAGAAAACGGGACATGGAACAACGATCATTCAGTGCCAAGCCAAAGAACACTGACATTCCCGTGGTTCACATGACATTAAATGACTGCTCGAAGATTTCGCTGATCTCATTTCGCTATATAAAAAACCGAATTCCAACAAATCCTGGTGATAGGATACGTGATAGCGAAGAAATTCAAGAGTTTTGTTCGCACGAGCGACATAGAAATTGTAATTTCAAGTACAATAACGTAGACGCTGGTTCGACGCCTCTCCAGTGCTAATGACCACTACATCTATTCAGAAAGGGATTAAGGATTTGGTTGGAAATTCATCTAAAAAGGATAAAGCATCTATTTGGCTTCAATATGCAAGTGTAAAACATTGTAAAAAGCTAATCCACAGCAGATGTTTTACTTTATACAAAAAATGAAGTGACAACAAGTCTCAATTAAAACTCTCTATCGACTCCAGCTTTCTATCTTTAAAACGCTCCAGTTTTCTATGAAGTTGGTATTGCACATTGACATTGTATTGACATGGCGAGACAGTCCTAGTCGAAATTGTATTCATAGGAGATCAAGAAGAGTGAGACTGTTGATCAATTTTTGAGGGATTCACTTTGCATTTGATTCTATTCATAAACTGCAAAGGACGACTGAATGCACTTTTGGCCAATACAGTGGCTTTCGAGCCATTTTTGATGTGTCAAATCAATGCTTTCATCGTTCTCAACAAGTCTGCTACCACTTTACTGACCTCGTATGAAGTGGTGAGCTCGGTTGTTCAAGGATCAGGATCAAACCAACGATGAGGTTTGGATTGCGTAGCATCTCCAACAAGTTGGCTACACGTGTTTCGCTCTGTTCCATAAGCTGTCGAAAGCCACATGATTTTACAAATGCGAACATAACAATGATGTTGAGATATTTACAAAGGTCAGGACCGCAAGTGTCTGCGGTGTTGATCGAACACGCTATTACCATTTCCGGGGCTAGCGCATTCACCACCACACCATGCAGGTTCTTCGTTTTGCCTGTCTATCAGGCTACTCTTCTATCTGCCAGTGCCATAAGCAATCACGCGCCAACGAGATTGATCTGGGGGAGCGCAAATTGGCATTAAACCCAGTTAAGCTGAAGATGTAGTCGAGATCACATACCTTGCCGTGAAAAATTTTACTAGGCAGTAAGTAAAAATTAATATTGTAAAATTTAAGTGGCAAAAAAGTTCAATATTATTTAAAATGTTTTTGCTTGGCATAAATCAGAACCTATCAGATGTGTCGTTGTATTCTTCATAGGATAGCTTTCTCAGCTAAGTTTCTGTTACCGTTGCTTCGAAAGGGTATTCGTTAATGAAATTGGTCAAAAGTCCTGTTATATCAGTTGGTGTTGTTTACTTCCGTTTCTAATGGACTTTATTCTTATCGCTTAGGGTGGCAGGATTCGTACCATTACACTTTCATTCTCTTTCAGTCTAACATCACGGTTGTCTTCCTCGTTAGTGCTTCTCAGCGGGACAGGTATTTCAGAGAGTCCAGAGCGTTGTTTCTTCGAGGATGACGACGCTGTTGCTATTAGAAAATCACCCTGGCAGACCCATCGATCACCGTACTGATTGTTGCTGCTCTGCCCTGGTCTTATACTGATTTCAGCCAACCGTCCAGTAATGAAGCAAAACATCGGAAAGCTGGCCGATTTCAGGCAGCTGGAGACTTTTTCTTTAGGGAAGCATAAAAGAATTTGGAGAATTACAAACAGACAGTGATGAATTTGCTAGGTTGAGCACAAAGATTACTATTTGAGAAGGTACTTCTTTAACTTACCCACTATTTACAAATATGTCAAAGAATTTCGAAACTCCAGAAGATATGTGACTGTTTAGTATGTTTTTATGGACCTTAGAATGTAATAAAATATGTAATAACTGTAATATAATATGTAATATGTAATATGTAATAACTGCAATTAACAAAGTGAAGCGAAATTAAGAAGTAGAGGACCATGAAATTGATTGGCGCACTAACCGGCTCGGAAATGCTCAATCGTACGGACTAAGATTCTTCTCATTGAATGATTTCGTCTAACAATCATTGCTTGGTATGTGCTCAGTACTCGGATTTGTTTATTAGGAAGCAATGATTCCAAAAATTGATGATTTCCGACTTGAAGACAGTCACTTGGTGTTGCACAACAGATAGAATAAAGCAGAACATATTTTGGCAACGAATAAAATTTAAGTTAGCTAATCAATACGAAGTCCGTAGATAGGGGAAAAGGGAAGGACAATGAAGGAATGAGGAAAATTGAAAGAGAATGAAGGAGCGAACATGGTAAAGTGCCTGTATGTAGCCTCCTTGTTCCAAGGAGGACAAGTATGTAGAAATGATACAAATTATCAATCTCACCTTTACTAAATTAAACAATAGAAAGCACTAACGACATTACAGTAGACGAAAAAATTTTAATCCCGATCTTCACAAGGTGCTGCAGAAAATCACTGCTGATGTAAGTAACTTAAGACGCAAACGTTCGTAAGCTCAATAACGTCACCATGTTTCCAATTCCACTCAATTGCTAAGTTCTAATTTTCTGAAGTCTTTTTCTGAAACAGTTTTAACCTAATTAGGAATTAACACACCAAAAAAAAGTCGCTGAATTTTGGTGAGAGCACACATTGAAATGATAGAGAGATCATCCGTAAAATCTTGAATTATATATGTCATATTATACCTCTGTATTAATTGGTGAAGGGTGATAAAATATTACGAGAATGAGATGGATGTACGTTAAAGGATGAAGTCCACGATTCTTCAACCATTTGAGAACACATTCAACTACATTGTGCATCTTTGAACTGAGCTTTAACCCCTACAAAAATTTATAGAAAGCTAATGAAGTATCAAGTTAGTATACTTGATTTCCCAAACATGTCTAATATCAATCTGCAACCCCCGAGGGTGAAGACTTTGGTTTGCCCAGGAGCGGTATGGAAACAACAACCCTGTCGGCATTTCAGTGCGAATCTAACCACTATGCAGCACATGTTTATATCACATTCCATAACAATTTTCCAATTCTAATATTGCACGAAGAGCTAGAGGATCACGACATACGCCGTATAGTCCACATATCACTCATAGCTCCTCTTTATTATCATACTAATTAGCCGATCTCGCAGCGACGAAAAGCTTTATTGCCCTTTGTACGGAAGTGAGTTAGCAACCGATCAAGTGTGCATTATAGGAAATCTCGAATGAATCAGCCTCCAACTTATTTTCTCTGCTTTTTTTCAAAATGTGTAAATAACACGATGCTAGTGCTCCGCCTTGGCTAGTTCTTCACAGCGCCGTTGTCTATTTTTTTTAAAAAATTATAATTATAATTAAAAATTAAAATGATTATAACTACAGCCTCAGCTTTACAGGGTTCGTTGTCGATTTCGGCTTCCTGGATTAATCCTGTTGACGGGTGATTGCTGATGGCAAAAAGATCGATAGGACTAGCTGAGAGACAGGCTAAACGAAGGACCCACATGGTATGGTTGTGAACGCGTTGCTACCCGGAAAGGACAATAGCGCGTTCGTTTCCGCCAGCAGACGCCTGCGATCCGGAGTTCTGCAAATATCTCAGCATCATTGCCGTTGTCTATTTTGATTAAGTATTCTGTGTACAAGCAGATTATGGACTGTAATTTTTTCAATACTCTTCCTAGCAAACATAATGGTGTTATCGGAAAACAAAACGTAGAGCACGTTTTTTTTTAGATAAGTGTTCAACTCCTCTTTCACGAACAACTGTCCTAAACTCCCTGGTGAGCAATCTACTGCGATGATATGGACTACTGGCTGAGCACTCTTAAGTAGCACCTAACTAGAACTACAAGGCTATTTCTTCGAAGTTGGATAAATGTTGGATGGTTACGTTTCATGTCGGAGATTGTTATGATGCTAAAAGTGTTCTTGCACTGACCAGTTAGCACCTATTATTCTTGACATCGCGTGTCTCTTTATAATCGAATGCGATGGTCTGTTTTAATAGCGAAATTCAGCTTGTTTAAAAACCGAATATCGTTAAGAATTATTGCGAAGCAAATAAATGTAACATTATGTGAATAAAAAAGGGAAGTAACGCTTAGCGAGCTGGTAGTGATTCTGCTCATCACGAGCACGGTGCTAGTTCGACCCTATTGCGCGCTCATGAACCTCATCGTGCCGGGCTTGGGAAATTGGTGTCAGACTACTATGGAAACAGTTTAATTCCTGCATTAAAAGTGAGAACACTCTACTCTGACTGTCTCAGGACTCCAGAGAGAACCGACTCCACCAGCATTTGGCGACATTCGTACAGAAGATGACGATTCTCAAGCAACAGCCCAACCCATAAGCAAGAGTTAGAGGACCTTCGCGGATGAGGGATGCAAAGGAAAGAATCGAGTACAGTGCTAGGATCGGCGCAGTGGTTGTGAGGACAGGTTTCCTAAAATTGATAAATAAGAAAATAAAAGGGCAAAGGGAAGTTGAGCGCTCGGCGTCAGCAAATCTCTGAAAGGCTTCATCAAGCGTCGAAGAGTTGGCTGAATGGGGCTTCTGCAGTGACTCGTGGTGGCCTAGCAATGTATCGAGTTAGTGCTGATATCCACTAAAAGAATGGTGGTAAGATCTTATGTGACGAGACTATTAAAACCCTATAACCGTGTGAAATCCTGTGAAAGGAAGTGTTGCAAAAATAAGAAATCCTAGAGAGGAATCTTCAGTGACAGATGTAGTTTTGTCAAGTAAAGTGCTTTCCAACTTTCCATTTTTTCATCTATTTTTCCATACCTTTCGGCTCAACGGTGATGTGTCTTAAGTGGAAGGGAAAAGACAATTTTACTATAACGTCATAGATCTTCTTTTTTACTTAGAATTTGTGACTCCTGCAAATAGTTATAAGTTCACCGCCTTCTACTCATCGCGCTCGTGATCTCACAGAGACCTATGCGAACGTATTGTTATAGTGGAGGTCTCTGGAAAGTTTGACCAAAAAATTCTCGAAGATTCCTTGTAAGCATCTGCCACCAGTATGACTTTCCGAGTGTTTTCCGACCTCCAGACAATAGAAGTCTCTTCATCTAACAGAAGATCTCAAGAGATGTTTTCTAACCTTGATTAACGCGCCAGTCATCTGAAGATGGAAGTCGGACTTCTCCATAAATTAAGTGACTCTCCTGAGAAAGTTATCCTTTAATGTAAGTTATTGCTGCACATTCATGGACTTTCCTTTGTATTTATATTCCCTTTGTATTCAAGCATGACGCAATCTTCAAGAAAGAAATAGAAAACAGATTTTCCTGTGCTTATTTCTTTCTCCAGTGCCGATAGCAGCAAACATCAAGTGTAGAAAATAAAAAGCAAAATTATTAGTGGTACGAGTAGACAAACAAATAGGAAAACAGTGAGTGTGAGAATGAGTAAGAAAATAAACTTGACTGAAATGGTGACGTTTTCGTTTCAACCACCTTTTATTTTTATTAGCTCTCCAACGCTTTTGAATATATGCCATACGCTCTGTACAATGCAGAAATAAATAAAGGATAACGCATTCGGCGCTGTTCTCCTTAGTAATGTGCCATTCATTCGACTCCCTTAAGTATCGCCGAAGTGACTGAATGGATATTTTGCTTACAAAATGACTTGTGGTGGCTACCGATCCATCATTTCAGTGTTTCTACTCCCTCAGACAAGTTCGAGGTATCAATTTGTCGACACCGCAGCGATGGAAAGCTTTGCTTGCCCAGTGTGCGTAGTCGAACCAAGGACCACTTGTGTACAGCAAGGAATCCGGAACCACTGTGATACAAGCACGCTTACCTAACCCTCATCTAGGACTTAGAATAAGGGCTAAAAAAACAGATTGTAAGTCAATAGTAGTCAGTGACCCCTACAATTTCGTTGCTATATATTTCATTCACATACTGTTTCGTAGGCACGAGCTATAAGGAGCTCGGAAAAGTGCACACCGAGTCTTTCGTGTGATTACGTTAAAGAAGAAACTTCTTTCTTTTTCGGAAAACGCCCTCTCTCTCAATCGTATTCCCATTAGTATCATTTGTCTAGAAGGTGGTAAAAAACTCTTTCGCAGTGTGTCCATCCCACGTCATGAATGGAAATCTATTAAAACAAGCAAGGCTTGAAAAAATTAAACCCTGTATCTCTTCAGCATTGGTAGCGTGTTACTATACTCATTTGGGAGGACGAAAACGCTTGCTTGGTGCAACGATGGGCATCTGGAAGTCATTACATGAGCCAAATTTGCATTCGTTCACCTTTATGACGCTTAATGCGGTTACCTACCAATGTATCGACTCAGTATTTCTATACTCCCAGACAGGT
The DNA here is from genome assembly GCA_900624975.1 of Angiostrongylus costaricensis. Taxonomy (NCBI): domain Eukaryota; kingdom Metazoa; phylum Nematoda; class Chromadorea; order Rhabditida; family Metastrongylidae; genus Angiostrongylus; species Angiostrongylus costaricensis. The sequence continues at coordinate 34,055 of UYYA01004473.1, forward strand.
CTGGTACAAATTTGCCGACTCCAGAGAGATGGAAGGTTAGTGAGCCTTGGACACAGGATTGAACCTATTTGTATTGCAGGGCACCTCTAACCACTGCGCTGATCTAACTCTCAGACTAACTCTTTCAGTTTTAATTTAGTTTAGTTCATCTTGCACTTTTTTTGTTTTTATGCCACTGTCCAATGCGCGAGAAAAGTACTCTTCATGAAGATGCAAGTAGACTGATGGACGAGGATGAGGACAAGCTACTGCGCTGAAACGCCACTGTTCTCTGTCATGGTCTTGTGATAATGTTCTTAGTAAACCGTATTATCAAAGCAATGCATTTTACGTAGAAGACATTGTAACATATAGCGAAACAACTACACAGGCTACTGAACTGCCACTGGATCACTGAGGTGCATTGTACTGCAACAAGGTCGAATCGTCGACATCCATATGGGCAGCGTTGTTCGATCGTTATTTCAAGCTAACCAACAGATGAAGCAATATAAACTTTGAAGATGGCACATCGGTGAGTGAAAGATAGTCTAAACGTCTTAGGCGTACATTTTTTCATTTTATTTTATTCTGTTTGACCCGCGTGTGGGGCAATGGTTTGAGGCGCCACTGCGACATACATGTAGAAGCGATCCCTGCGCCCATGGCCCACCAAACCCTCCATCCCTCCGGGGTCGGCAAATTGGTATTTTGTCTGGGAGGATAGCAGCACTGGCTCGATACATCGGTAGGCTACCGCGATTCATTGTAAAGGCCAGATATGCATTCAATCACTTCAAACGATACCTAATGAAGTCGAATGCATCGCGCATCCCTCAGGGATTGATCAACGCCGAAAGCTTTCTGCTTTACCTTTCTATTTGATCTATCTTCACGTCTACTGTGCAGATCCCAGCACTTCTCACATTCAGTTCGTTTCTTCGCATCCATCATCCACGATGATCTTCCAGCTTTTACGCCTGGATTCGGTTGCTACTTGAGGATTTCCCTTTCTTCTTGAATGTCGTAGAATGCTGGTCAAGTAATCCTTTTTGGAGTCCTGAAATAGCAGGGGTGGAGCGCTCCAAATTGGATTGCGGTGAGTAATTTTTTTCTAGACAAATCCGATACCAATTTCCCGACCACGGAGGGATGAGAGGCTTGGTTGGTCGGGTGTGGAACTGAACTAGCACCATGCTCGCGATGACGGACATCACTACCGCTGTGGCGTCTCAATAATGGATCACTTTTAACATTGTGCTAATATAAGATAACTGTTAAACAGAATTATGAACAATAACCTATAAAATGCTTAAAAGCTTTCGAGATCTCATATATTTGTGGATGTACTTCCTTCTTCATGAAACACTCGAGGCACTCCAACCACTTCATCAAGAATTTCGCGCTCTTATAATTTTGATATGATATTTTTACTTCGGTAAAACTATCTTAGGGAAACTTTCTTGGACTAATAAAAAACATCCTGCTAAAATTAGTGTACAAAATATTTACACTGAAGTATTTGTTGACGATTTATTGAGGACTTGAACCGTCCTCCGAATCGGCTATAACTCCATTATTTATCAAATGACTCAATTCTGTTTAACAGCAATATAACTAGATTTCTTCCATTCTGTCCTTTGTGTGGCTTCGATTCGCTTTCTTACCTTTCCAATTGACAATTCTTTAGTGACCTAAACGCCTGCATAACTTCTTTGCACCATCTGACTTATTTACCTGGTTTTGTTACTGCTTTCCTGTGCTAATTAATTGAATTTCTATTCTGCTAAAAATGAAGTGACGCAAAATAGAGCTTGGATGTTAGGATGAAGTAAAAAAAGCAAAATCAGTGGGAGTTTTTTTCCGGGAGTTAGAGATTTCTCCATTAGCAAATGTCTCTCTGTTTGTAGAGTCTAAAGGTTCCGAGCACAGTCATAAAATTCAAACGAGATTTAGCCTTTTTGGAAAGACTTCTCCTGAACCATTTTTAAGATATTCATATATATTTTACTTTTCTATATTTTACATATAGAAAAATATATATTTTTTCGCGTTGGATAGATCTGGAGAAGAAAATATGTTTTAATTTGAAAGGTGCTTCAACTTGAAATAAATATATCCCAGCCATAGTAAACTTCATCAATCAGAACAATAATTCAAAATCGGCAAACCTTGTCACCGAGATCCAGTTTTTTGAATCTTTAATATAACGACTGCAATTATTTAATGACATTTTTTTGGGCGAATAGTGGTCGAAGTGCTTAGGAAGTGGTAGTCGGTTAGCGAGAGCTTCTTTGTCGGAGTTTTTGTATCCGGTCGATAGCTTGTCCAACACACATGTTATGTCAGGCATGGATGAAAAGCTATTCTTCACACTTAACAATTTATAAAAGAAGCTTTTTCTTGTACGAACAAGCTCGTCGTGAGACGTGTTAGTATTGCTGTTGAAGTGAGGTCCGATATGCTGCATAACAGAGAGTTTCGCTTTCGAACTTGTCCATTTCTTACAGTATTTCTTGTGCAACGGCGTTGTGGACGAGTTTCAACGTTGCAACAATACTCTGTTTCAGTTGATGAACGCAGGTCGAAAACATTGGAGTTCACGTTGAGCATTGTTAGGTTTCTTACAATATTTCCTGCTTTAACGATTTTTCTTGGGATAGGAGGTACAGTCGTCGATCATTCCCTCCGAGCTCGAAAATTTCATCGTGATCATCTTCAGCCATGCACTCGGTCAGTTTCTGTGCTTCATATTCGTCCAGTCATTGTACAAAACATCGCTGGTAAAAATCTATTTCTCGCTGTATCAAGAAGTGCTTAGCTTTTATGTTTATTTCAGAACCCTCAGTTGAACAAAAGTTGGCACGAGAACAAAAACGCGAACATAAACAGCAAAGTCTGTGGTATAAATTTGTATATAATAGCCATAAAACTTAGAAAATGAAATTTCTCTATAAACCGTTGAGTTCTGAAAAAAAAACGAAAACCACTTTCTTAACCTTTTTTTATTTATTGTCTACTATAATCTTTAACGGCATGGTATCATGTGAAATACAACTAAGACGATGATTAGTTCCGTCGACGGGTGATTGCTGATGGCGCCGATCAATAGGACTAGCTGAGAGACAGGCAAAATGAAGGACCCGCATGGTGTGGTGGTGAACGCGTTACTACCCGGAAAGGACAATAGCTCGTTCGTTCACTACCGCAGACACCTGCGGTGCGGAGTTTTGTAAAAAAAAAACCACTTTATTTTACGTCGCTACCATGTTTTTTGCACACGTTTTCTTCCCAAGTCAATTTCATACGCCATTCACTCTTTTCACACATGCTCCCATCAACCTAAGTGAAAAAAACCTAAATGAATAAGGAAGTTTGCAGTGCTCCCCTTGGAGTGTTAAAACCAGATCGAGCGTTTTCTGTGCGCTAAGTGGGCACAAAAACTGCTCCTGACGAAGATGGCCGCTGGAAGCCTCTTAGGTTTTGTCGTGAAAGCCAACTGTACGAGCAGTTACCCTACCCAGCTCTTTTAAAGTAAACATAGGACTTTGCACTCCGGATTTGCAGCAGACAAATCTAATAGTCTCTCACGTTTCTTCTAGTCAGTTGACTGCGGAATGCTTTCATAATCAGCATGTAGGCTGCAGCCAGTGAAGATCATGCAGTCACATCCACTCATGTATGCATGAATACGATTAAGCGCAAAAAAGGTAAAAAAAAACAGAGATAGTCAAAACCGGTTCAAATCCCATGTTGTTTCGAGTATCAAAGATGCTTGGTATGACTCTTTTTTAAACTCCTAATCGTGACCACTAGGGCGTCACATAGCGCTACGAAACTGCCGGCCCGATCCGGCAGGTGATGTGCCTCCAATGGATATTACTGATTTTACCACGTTGAAATGCAGTCAGTGATGTTAAAAATTGTTTCACCAAGACCTAAAAGTTATTTTTATTTCAAGTCACTTTTCTCTGAATGCAATACGGTTCATTTCAAATGCAATCAGACATTAGTGTTATATCTCGCCACCCCTGTGGCGGCCGCCTTCTGCTTGCCACGCCACCGTTCACTGATTGATAGCCGTTACTGAACTTATGCATAAGTAATCACACCGGTTTTTCTTTCCGTCCCTTTCAATTCGCAATTACTGGCTAATCACGTTTTTGCCATTCATCGAACAACCGTTTCATCCCGTTAGTAAATTTGCAGATCTAGTACGTAGAAGATTCTATATCGCGTAGTTGTTTTAAAGCTATCTTCTTCGATAACACCTCGTATTCACTGGACATCGAGTTTCAGTTGAAACGAAAAGTAAACTGGACCGATTCCTTTCGACAGACGTCCGCTTTTTTGTTGTGAATTGTGTTCTAAATTTGATTTGCAATTCCGAGACAGCTAAACGAACGTCCAAAAATTCAATAAATCCAGAGATACATCTTTAAATGTTAACCAATGGGTGGCTAACACTTGTAGGTGTTCTCTAAGGAATTCAGCCATTTCGTGAATCTTCTAAAACGCATCGATATTGTCTCACATCATGGTGGTCCCGCAGGGATTTTCTTGAGCACGTAAAGAGTCTTATAGATAAAAGTGGAAAAAGTGCGCGCAATGGTGATCTCCATCATTCAGGAACGGAAGGTTATCCGTCCGTTGCACACACTTTGTCTTTCAACTTCTGCCTATCGAAAAGAGCACCTAGTGGTCAAATCGAATTTCTATCCAGTACATTTCTTATTTAACTGGAATCTTGTATAGACAACAAGTTGTGATTTTCGTTGTTGAATGAACGGAGAGCAGCACTACGAATTTTAACTCAGTACAGTAATATCGCACAGACTATATACGTACTAAATTTGAACGGCCCATTAGCCCTTTCGTTTTTGGTTGTTTGTTTGTCCTGGTTCAATAGTGGTATTTCGCTTTAGTTTGAATCAATATGAATGTGGTACCCTGTTTTAAATTTTACAGTTTTTATTTCGGAACAATCCACAATCCATAGCTGCAGTTCTCGTGAAAATAAATCAAGTTCGAATCCATCACCAATATCATCACTTTTTTCCACTTTTGTTTCCTAGCTTATTGATTTTATTATCTGTCTAGCTATGACTATACAATTGCGAGCAACTCGCTATCTTCTTTAATTCTCCCCTTCTCTTTATCCTCTCCATATTTCACCATTGAGTATTAGTCAGTGCAAATATGAAAAGCATTTCGCTCTTCGTTATTCTATGCCGTATTACTATGAAAATCTATGATTTAACCTAAGCGTCGACGAAAAAGCGCGAACTCTGAAAGCTGGCGCGGAGCTACTTGAGCCGATCAATACATTATGTACAGACGCTGATGAAACGGATAAGGTGTATCCTCAACGAAGATTTTGTGGATTTCGCCGAACATACCAGGTATGCGAATTTCGCTATCGCTTCTGAAGACGTGCGCTGTTACAAAGAGATTTTTTAAATGAAATCATTTCTTTGGCTGCCACAAGTTCGCGATATCGACGATGTGCGACGTTATCTAATGAACTCTCCTACGAAATACCGTATAGAACACAACATTGCGCCGCAGTTTTTTTTGCACATTTTCTGTTTATGAGTGTACTAGTGTGAAGTTAGCTTTCATGCTTGGGAGCTTGCAAAAGAAGATGTGTTTCTAGCTAATTTACTCCTTTGTTCTTGTTTCTTTTGTTCGAGAGAAGCATGAAGACTGCGAGATTGAGCGGTCGATTACTCACAAAAAATTGAAACAATCACTCATTTTGGGGATATTACTAGATGGTGCAAGAAAGCGCTGCATTTATTCGAGAAAGAAAATGGAATGTAAGAGGAGTATTGACGAATGTAAAGCAACTGACGAAGAACAAAAAGCATGCCTGTTTTAGAAGTAAGCCTTTCTGAAACCACTACTTGGATGTCTATACGTACATGGAAGCAACCAGCTAATTCAGTTAAGCAGAGATTGTTAATCCATAACCTTGGTTCACTCGTGTCTCAGGATAAATACATGGTATCTGTTTGACTCCTAAGTAACCCTTTTCAAGGACGCTCTACGTCGGCTCGATGCAAATCGATATCCCCAAAATGAAAGAGACCTGTGAAATTTGCCAAACATGCTCCTTCTTCAAGCTTGTATTATTTGAAGACATTTACTTGCATCTCGTCCCATAAGTCTATTCGGCATTAATCTATGAATTGGGAATGAGTCATACATCCAGCTCCGCCTGTAGGAGCATAGAGGTGATTAAATGCGTATATGAGGCACAATGACTCGCAAGAATCTATCGATGTGTCAGCTCAATGTCTGATATCTTCGCAGACACAATCTGTCGAACCCGGTGGCATGAAAGCCTTGGTTAGCCCTGGGCGTGGAGGTCGAGCAAACGAACGTGTGTGTATTGAGGGTGTGTCATCTACATCATTGCATTTACACTCAGTGATCATGACACCTGCACAATTTTTAATTTCATTCACTTGCTTATTTGCAATAGGTAACTAGGTAGAAGTTTCGTCTTGTTCGTAATCCGCTCGATGACAACGAATCCATTATCTTTCGAAACCGACTTTCCTTGAACTTCGGTATCACTAATCAATATGTATTCTTTCTTTGATGAGCTTACACGAGGTTGATAATGATATTTGTTTATTTTCGGCTAACGTTTCGACGTCTTCGTCTTTCTCAGAGCCGATGATCCGAGTCGATGGTCCATGCTTGTTGTTCGTCTCGACGTGGCAGCTTCGCCTTCGTGCCGAGTCAGGTCTTCCTCAGTGAGGCATCTCCTCGAATGAGGCATCCTTACTCAGTGATGCCCTTTCATACACGATGCTGATGGTCGATAGAATGATATTGTCCGGTGATAACAACTTGTTTTTCTTCCGCACATACATCATTGCGCACATAGTGCAGAAGTCGGTGTTGTTGTCAGCTAGCACAAAGCGTAGTAATATTTCGAAACCGACTTTCCTTGAACCTCGGTATCACTAATTAGTGATTAGTGATAAAAACACCGACTTCTGCACTATGTGCGCAATGATGTATGTCCGGAAGAAATACAAGTTTTTACCACCGGACATTATCATTATATCCACCATCAGCATCGTGTATAAAAGGGCATCACTGAGTGAGGATGCCTCATTCGAGAAGATGGCTCACTGAGGAAGACCTGACTCGACACGAAGGCGAAGCTGCAACGTCGAGACGAACAACAAGCATGAACCATCGACTCGGATCATCGGCTCTGAGGAAGACGAAGACGTCGAAACGTTAGTCGAAAATAAATAAATATCATTATCAACCTCGTGTAAGCTCATCAAAGAAGCTCATCATCGTTCATTAGTAGAAGATCTAGTTGAGGATCAGATCATCACAAGAGAGCTCTCTTCAAGTTTGGTTTAACTTTCAGGATGTAAAGCCGTTCTTCATAAAAATCGTCTATGTGCGCTTGAGCTAAAGTCATAGCTGTTTATGTTTAGTCGTTGTGTTATGTCATAAACGCCATATTGTTGATAAAACGATTGTTAGAGCGATCCTTTGTTATTCATCATTTTCATGTCTTCCAATTCCATTGGCTTCATCTCATCTCATTAGGGCACAAAGAATTGCCGATAAGTTGAGTTCAGCTTGCTTAACGCCTCTGCTAAAGGAAACAATGCTATCGCTGGTTATTTGCCTTTCTTTAGTGGCGCAGAAGCTGCATCGTTATTGTAGGGACTGCTTTAGTTACTAAATGGCAGACAAATGACTTCTTCCAGGTTATGCTTTCTTAAACTTAACGACGATGTGAATGCATTTGGCATTCGGCATATATCTTTCCTTCGGGATGCATCATCACACATTTGAGCCTATTAGCACATTTACCACGACGCCTAAATTTGCTTTAGTGTCGCATGCGACGACGTCTAATTTTTATCCGTTAAGGAAATGCTGCTTTTACGTTAACAGTCGGTAGTTTTTCGACAATTTTTTTCCCCGACATTTTCGAAGACTGGTGGGGCATAGAACATGTTGGCTCTATGAGGGAACCGTTGTCTCTGGCTGGAATAAATGGCGTATATACTACCATTTAGTAGTTACTATTTTTCGCCTTGAAAGCACTGTCAAATGTTAGCGTTTAAAATTGTGGAGTCTACATTGAGTCCATTTTTTTTTGTTTAAACCTGCTCTTTCAATACAATAACTGCAGGTCATTACCGCTTAACGAACTCATTCGAGAAGGGGTTCTTTGTTTAGGTTTTTTTGTTTAGAAAAGCGCCACATAACCTATGTTGGTTGAATTGTCGAATGGCTGTAGAAAAGAGGTGTTGAAAGATGTTCTGTGCTTCAAGATACACCATCAGAAAGTGAATGACCTCAGTAGAGGTTACACCAGTCACACTTATGACGCCCATAGAGGTCACGTCGCCACGGTTGTGTTAAGCATGTCGGAGGTGAGTATACATATTTGGCCTCTACAGTGAGTTGTTGGAGCCGATTCTCTGAGCCCGGAAAGGGACCCTTGTAGCCGTGTGCGTGAAGCAAACAAAGAACCATATGTATGGCAGGTTATCTTTACTTCTGCGATAGTTTTCAATGTCATATACTCCTACTACTGTGTACGCCAAAATCATAATGGGCCTTACTTTGTGCATCATACTCAACGGCCACGTGTCCTACCGTTCTCTAAATACGACCGACTGTTTTTGTACGAGAACATAAACTTACTGCATGAATTTCGTTGAGGACATCACAACGACCATAAACCACACTATAAATACACTTCTTTACCTAAAACAATGATAGCTTCATCGTTTGAAAAAATGCTGGAGTATTCCGTTACGAGCCATCTCATCAATGGTAACCACTATTACTATTGTACTATCGAGCCTTAAAAAGTTAAATTGTTAAATAGGTATGAGGTTCATTTAGATTCACAAGCAAAATTAGGTCCAATGAACATGAAAATAATACGAAGTGAAAATTAGAAGGAGAAGAGCAGCATGGGCCGCATTCGATCCTCTCAAAGATGTCATCTTCGAACTAACGAAGTCAAAACTCCGCGCTAATCTTTTCGGTTCAGCAGTCCTCCCAGAGCTCTGTTATGCAGCTGAGACATGGGCTGATTCTTCAACCACGTCAAGAAATCTGCGCGCCATCTACATAGCACATGAACGATCTCCTCTAAAATTTAACCGGCACTCACAGCGTCTAGCAGTAGCATGGAGCGCTATTATTCGAAACTTATCCTATCTCCAGGATTTAGGAGGATATACATTAGCCAAACATAGATGAGTCGAGTCGGTTACATAATAAGACGAACAGTTGACAAATGAACAAAAAACAGTGGCGTGGGCTTTGGGAGAATATAGGTGTCCTCTTCGAAGATCACCCAAAAGATGGGGTGACGTACTTGTGGCTAAAGTCAACCATCTGCACTCGTAGATGGCAAGAATTTCAGGATCACTGAATGGACCTAGCAAATGTTACCATGCCCGAAGCAGACCACCAATATGGATGACGATTGCGTGAGAGAGGAGGGGAAGAGAGAGGAACGAATGGAAATTATCCTGTGGCCTGGACCACTGGTAAAGACGGGCCATACAAGTACTTAAGTAGTTAAGCAACTAAGTAACTAGGTTAGAGTCAAGAAGTAGTTCACGATTATAGTCATATCCTCCTTTTTTCCTTGATATGCAGTCGTTTCTACTCTTACGTCACGTGTAAGTTTATTAAGATTTTGTACTACGGTTTCTTAGCAGTGGGATGGCTCATAGGTCTCTTTCTCTTTCTTTTTGGACGATTCTTTAGGTGGAGGCAAAATGGTTGCAATTGAGGCTTATTGAGCATCATATCCAACTCTATGTCATTTTGCTACTTTTTACATACCTGTGACCACATTTACTGCGCGGATCCCAGCATTTCTCGCATTTTATTAGTTCTCCTCGCATTCAACCTCCACGAGGGTCTTAGAGCATTTCGTATGTTGTTTCGGCTGCTTCTTGAGGATTTTATCTTTTTTATAAACGTCGTAGTATGCTGGTCGAATCAATCCCTCTTACAATCTTTGAGACAGCGTAGGTGGGTCGAAGCGATGTCTTGCTTCCTCATTGACAGCATCACTATTCACTGTGCTACCATCTTCCATTCAACTCTGTAAGCTCTAAAAACCAAATACAAACGAAATTTTTACCAGTGAGAGATATGCAAACAACTAATTTTCTGTATGAGAGTTTGGCGTTTGTTCTGACTCTGCTAATGCCTTGTGGATCATTGCCTTGGATTGATGACGAGAATCGATTCATTTGAGGCAGCATCTCCAAATGCTTTACTTGGGCGTGCTTTTAATTTTGCAGTGGTATACCACATTAGTTGGAAAAATAATCGAAACACGAATGAGTTCGCTGGAGCGAAAGAATACGTGGAATAGTCCAGTAACCTAGTTTCATTCATACTTCTAAAATGTAGTGCAATGCTTAAATTAAATTGTTTTTTAATGCACTGCAGTCGAGACCCGCAGAATATTTGTTGTAGAGGAGTTATAGATTCCGACCGAATGAGAAACACATCTACCAAACATAGACGACGAAAAGGGCTCCTCACTTTAGAGAATTCGTAAATGACTCAAACCGATCTACGAGAGGAATCGAGAAACTGGAACGCGGACACGTTACGCCGAAGCAGCTGAAATCGTTATTATTCCTTTCCACTACTTTTGGTTTACTCACTGAGCATCTCACTGATGCATGTGTAGCGCAGTGTTTCGAGGTGCCTTGCAATACACACGCTGTGATTGGTTCGATCTTACGCCCCTAGCCCTCCAAGCCTCCCATTAATCAGGTCTTGGCAATTGTTGCCAGACATGTCTGGGAAGGGGAAACACTGACTGATCCGTTGGAAGACCATTGCAGGTTACTGTGTGAGTTGGATATGCATTCATCGACCTCTACGATGCTTTGTGGAATCGAGTGCATGGTGTACCACTGAAGGAATGAACAATGACCAATGCTTTATCCTTCATTCTTTATCTCTCTGTTCTCCAACCGTTATGCACATTACTATAGCAGGTAGAGGAAATATACTGTTTTCTTGCTGAGCAAACGTGGATTTATCGGCGACAAGATTTATTCAATACAATGCTGGTTAACGCTCCAGTGGTTACACCTTCTTCAGAGTCTGAAAGAGTCAAATTGACACGCAATCTGCTCAGTCTGAAACTATGGTAACCTCAGCAGACAAAACTTAATACACAAATGATTATTCGTGTAGTTGAACACCTTCTCTTAAACATTAATCGTTTTATAATGCTGAGATATTTGCAAAACTCCGGACCGCAGGTGTATGCGGTGGGGAACGAACGCGCTATTGTCCTTACCGAGGAGTAGCGCACTTCACCACCACACCATCCGGGTCCTTCGTTTTGTCTGTCTCTCAGCTAGTTCTATTGATCTTTTGCCATCAGCAATCACCCGTCAACGGGATTGATCTGGGGGGCCCAAATCGGCATTGAACCCAGTTAAGCTGAGGCTTAGTTATAATCACAACCTTAACCCTTTTATGTGGTGTGGTGGTGAAGTGCGCTATTCCCTGGTAAGGACAATAGCGCGTTCGTTCTCCACCGCATACACCTGCGGTCAGGAGTTTTGCAAATATCTCAGCATTATATACGAGTTATATTTCGTAACATAGCCTGCCATTAAAAAGAAAAAAAGGCAGTAAATAAAAGGGTTAAGATCAATCGTTTTGTTTTCTAAAATTGATTCAGTTGCTATTGGAGACCACCCACACAGAGTCCTACATGGGCGAGAGAGGTGCGTGGCTCAGATCAGAAGATTGATCTGAGATATGGCGCGAGATCACACGTATTCACAAAGCACTCCTCCTTGCAGGTCATTTTTGGACTTTTAGTGTTTATTCAAAAGGGTTCAACACTTTCACGCGTTGAAGTTTTAGGTTTCTGTTAGAGGCTTATGACACCTGATTCGAGAACTACTCCTCTATGTCTCCGTGTCCTATGTGCACTTAATGGAGGGTTTGACTTAAGTTTAAGTTTATCGACTAGGTGTTTTTTATAAGGACGTAGAATGCTGTATCTGTTTCGCCAATGTATTCGTCCCCATACGGTTTACAAGAGACCAGGTACACTGTATATGAACTCAGGCAGTCACCGTCTCCATGCTTAGGTCGTTAGGGAATATTATGCAATTTTAGGTTGTGCCAAGATTGTCATATAAGCGGATACGAACTAATTGGTGTCTTAAAGTGTTCGGTGATGTTCCAATCACTACTACCGGCTTCTCTATACTGGCTGTTTTAAGCAGAGCTTTGCAGCTGCTTTTATTTCGCTGAAAACGAAAGGTTGGATAGACGCGACTCTATTTTTGCTAGACACAGCGCTTGGGTGATTTTTTCTCCAAACCCTTCCCAAAAAGTTACCGTTTCGCAGCTGTTGGAAATGGCTATTTCACGAGCCACGTTCACAAATTCCTGATCTCTTCCCGTGTATACATTTGTTTCCGTCGGAAATATACTTCTCATAAGCGCCTTTTTTGTGTGTGAGGGCGGAGAGGACTGGTAGTAAACCTGTGCAATAAACTAAACTGTATTGTAATAACCTCATAGAAAGCGGCTCTGAGAAATGAGAAATTCACCGAAACGTTAGCTTGTTCTTGAAGAAGGAATAAAGTAACACTTCGTGTTTGCTCAAAAGGAACATAGAGAACACACCCGTGTGTTTTCGCTGCTTAGATCTCCGTTTTGTTCGATGATGTAGCTATTTCTGGATAGATTAATCTCAACAATGAAATGGAAGCTAATTTTCATTCAATTTCTCTCGGTTAAACTTAGTGTGCAATACTCTCAGTGTTCTGAAGCATGTACCCATCTCCTCGCGGATGGAGCAGATGACAAAATAATCATCTTTATATCTACAGTGAAGTAACAGCCGGAAGTATTAACCAGCTATTAGTTAATTAGATGAACGATGATGATAAATTCAAAATGAACGACCAAGATTACGATCGCATCTTGGCTTATCTTAATGTCAACTCTTTTGAAAGATAGAAGTGCTTGTTTAGAATAGCATGACATTTTCAGCTGTTCGTCGTCTTCCGAAGTCTTAACGGATTTCCACGTTCTATAATTGACCTCTGTTTCGGAAGATATCTAGTTTCATCTCTCACGCTACCATAAGGTTTTCGAGAGTATAAGAATATCTAAGCATCATTGTGGTTGTATCACACATAATACCCTGTCGTGAAAAATGGTAATAGGCAGTAAATTAAAAAGTTGTGTTTTAAGACTGTTTTGAAAATTTAGGAGTAATTGAACACTTCGTTTTAATACTAACGGATAGACATAAAAGGTCTCTAAAAGGGAAGTCGATTAAAACCTAAATGACGACTGACGACTCGAGGTTAGTATCTTAGTTGGCTCACCATCGCTCTATCTGCGCGGTTATGAGTAACCATGTAGCTGCATATATGAATAACTTGTGCTAAGTTGTGTTCGACGTTTGTTTGTTTAACAGTATATCGTATTCCACCCATTCTGTGTAGTATATGAGTTTGAAATTTTTGCGAAATAAATTTCAACGTTTTTGCGAACCAGTTGGCGCGAGAGTCTTTGAAATATTGAAGAGAAAATTTTTCTGTGTATGAAAAATGGCCGCTTAAAATGTCTTGGCAACTGTGATATTAGTATATAATGCTGAGATATTTGCAAAACTCCGGACCGCAGGTGTATGCGGTGGGGAACGAACGCACGCTATTGTCCTTTCCGGGGAGTAGCGCACTTCACCACCACACCATCCGGGTCCTTCGTTTTGCCTTTCTCTCAGCTAAGGCAGTGAATAAAAGGGTTAAGATTGTGATATTAGTTTTCAAACATTTTGTTATGAAATTTCTAGAAGTCTGGTTAGAAAGTGAGGTTAAATTATAGAAGCATCTATCTAGTAGTTGCCAGTAGAACAGAATTTTTCTAGTCAGCTGTTAGGGCCGAATAATCTCTAGCTCGAAATAGGATGCTCTACTTCAGACGAATTTACCACGTAAGACGTTTTCTAAAATTGTCACATACCAACTCCAAAACTTGGGTAACTAAGTCGTTTCTAACAATAACCCAATAATAAAGACTTGAAAATACCGAAACCAATACAAGCAAAAAAAACGATGATAGGATGAAGAAGCGAGGGTAAGAGGAAAGGCTAGAGGTTACAATTGATATAGAAAGTAACTCCGCCACAGGCTGTCGAAGTAAAATAATATACAAGTGTCGCATAGAACACAGCAATGACAATAGAGGAATTTAACACACGTGTGAGCTTGTATGCATTCGCCATGCATTCGACTTCGTTAAGCATCGTTTGGAGATGACTGAGATGATCTGGCCTTCACAATGACTTGTGGTGGCCTACTCATGTATCGAACCAGTGCAGCTATCCTCCCAGACAAGTATGTAACCAATTTGCTGACCCTGGAAGGATGGAAGGCTTGATGGGCCAGACGCGCGGCAATCGATCATGTCTGCTACAGGGCTTCTCCAACCACTGTACCTTAAGCGGCCTTATTGATAAAATAATGGTTCATAAAGCCTCCATTCTTGAAAAGGTAGCATTTGGCGAAGCTTCTGGCTCTCGCAAAAACTACATGCCGACAGTCACGTAGGACAAAAAGGCTGGTTTTTATAAAGAACGTGTTACGTTATGCGAGAAGCTCTGGACAAAGCAGGATAAAGCTCGCCTCGGACAAGGTGGTTAGCGACAAAGGCTGTTTAAATCACAGGAATGTTTATCAGATTAACATACGAAGGCGTGCGATAAAATTTAATCTCATTGGCACGGAAAAGTTTACAAAGAAATTTAGACTGCCAGGTTGCTAAACGATCTGAACCGAAGCTAAATGGAGTTAATACTTACTTATTTATATATTCAGATAACCCGTCATCACTAGTTGTGCCGGCCACAGCATAATTTCTTTTTTGCCACGCATTTACTGGCTTAGCCATTGTGGTTCCTTGGAATCCCGAGCTCAGTCTAACCAAAGTCTGCGCCACTTTGTCGCCACCACAAGCAGTTCCCGCTTTTGTGGATCAGAGAGAGATTGGCCACCATGCGACTAGTTTGATACCAGGACAGTGGTGATTCTTGTTATCAGTTTACTCTTAGCTGGGTTTCTTGATGGAAACGTAGGACTCCTTCTCAACTTGGGAGATCCTGGTGCGGGATGGGCCGCTGCTGTACATGGAAGCCCGACAAGCATGATGACTTGCAGCCGCGGTGTGGTTGTAAACCTTTTAGAGGAATAAACCACAAAACAACTATTAAATGCAACAGCAACCAAGCCGGTTGGCTCCATTGACCATGACTTCACCCACTTTCTTCGACATGTCCCGAACTGCTTCTACTTTTTTAATGTATTTAATAGTCAACCTAATTAGCATAGGAACATTAGGTAACATAAAAAATAAAAATCTTTCATTAAAATAATTTTGCAACATATAAGTGTTATCGAAAATATTATTCAAAGATAATATTCCACTGTCATTTTTCCGTTTTCGTCAGTTACGGATTGGCCAAGGAACGCGTGCGGCGCAGTGGTCGAAGGTGCCCCGCAATGGACATGATCGATTCCCGCGTCCCTGGCCCATCAAGCCTTCCATCCTTCCGGGGTCAGCAAATTGGTTACATACTTGTCTGGAAGGTTAGCTTTACTGGTTTGATACATGGGTAGGGCACCGTAAGTCATTGTGAAGGCCAGATCATCTCAGTCATCTTCAAACGATGCTTAACGAAGTCGAATGCATTTCATTTCTCAGGGATTGATCAGCGCCGAGAGCCTTATCTTTTATTATTTTTGTGGATTGGACACCCATTGGACGTTCCTTATTTAACTGTATAAAGGATAAAGCGTTCGGCATTGATTAATCACAGAAGGATGCGCCATGCATCTAACTCCATTCGTCGCATTAAAGAAGTGACTGAAGTCATTACCGCAGACAAGGCTGGTACCAAATTGCAAACACCGAAAGGCTGAAAGTCTTGGTGGACTCAGGGAGTGGGATTGAAACAACGTTGAACGACGTATCGCAGGGTACCTCTAACCATTGCGCTATACGCGCTCCATGTTTAATTATCCATCTTTTCATAGGCCTTATTCGTCAAGTATGTCCGAACTTTAGTCGAGTAACTCTAGCCATTACCAGTAAACTCTATCTGTAAAAACCCTACAACGAGCTTCTAGAATTTTGTCTGTAAGGAGCTTTATTTGCAGCTATCATACTATTTTTGCGAAGTAATAAGGACTTGTTTTCTTAGTCTTCTAAAAATCGGTGTACAGACCACTTTGACCCCTAATGAAAAGTTGTTCCGCATATTGGAACAAGCGTTTCATTCCCAGCACTGTTTATTGTGTTCTATAAACCTTATTTTATGTTGAATCCATTATCTAATTAGTAAATATTGCAAGAATACTTCACATGAATATTAATTTCAGTGCCCACGGTATTCCACGGGCATACGTATCTCAAGGATTGCGACGAACTCTATGGTTGTTACTCTTCCTTTTTTGCTTCTGTGCTTTCGGTTATCAGGCGTACCTTATTGTTCTCAGATTTCGCAGGTAGGCGATAGTTGGGTTTTTTCTATGGAGCTCAACTAGTCAGACTTTCGTATAGAAGAGTCATTTCGAATCCAACTCGTTTTTCCATGCACGGTTAAAACGGGTCATGAATTGTATATCATTTTTTAAGGATGATGAACTCTTCATACTATTTTCTAAAGAGAAATGATAAACGTGGTGGATACTGTTCGTACTATCTTGTATCGAGATGGATTGCTCTTTGTATGGAGAATTTACTTTCTATAGAAGTTGTTCTAGAAACGACATAATCGTTGGTGTTGAGATTAAATTCGAGGAAATTCGTTTCCCTGCTGTTACTATATGCAATATAAATCCATATAAAAATTCTCTAGCACGTCAGGCGGCTTCGATTAAAAACGCGGTGAGTCCGGTCGCGTTCGAAATGCCATAACCAGGTCTTATTTGCGGCACTCTTGACTATCGCAGCCATCCGCACCCTCCGCATATTTCAGCTCGAGTCGTTCGAATTCGCGATTGATCGCAGTAGTGGAAGTGAAATCTCACAAGCGGAGCGAAAAAAGCGGTACTTCACTGGTAAGCGCCAATTACCGAATTCCAACCAGGACCATACTTCTATTCAGATCGAGTACTGTACCTTCCATAAAATCAGCTTACGTCTATTGCCGGATGAGCAATAATCATTATACGGTCGATCCAAACGGAGAGGAACAATGTGTACCGTAATATCATGTCTTCGTTCTCAAATATTTATGGTGACACTCGATATTTCAGGTGTGTTCAACGTTTCTGAACGAAGAGTACTACTGGAATTGTGCTCCGGAGAAGGAATATCAGATTCGAATTTGTCCCAATGACACCAGAATCGAATCACCTAGCCTTTGTTACTGTCAAACAGGTTTTTGTATCGAAGCGGAAAACCAAGTAAAGGTAAAAAGTTCTGGGATCAGATATACCTTACGGTCGATCTATCGACTGGTCAGTATATTACTCCTGAGAAGTATTGTATGCTATGCATATATGTGGACAAAATAGAAGAAGTGCAGTGCATCCACTTTTCCTTTGCAGAGATTTCCTTGATTCGTAGAACTCTCTTACCGCGCTTTTCCTACTCGATCGATAGCTTATCCAATGCAGCTGTTATCTCAAGTACAGCCTCATGAAAATCTGCTTTCGCATTCAATAATTTATAAAAACATTTCGGATGAGTTCAATGCTCATTGATTCAACTAGGAATTGACTTTTATTCTATTCTAATCTCTTTGGCGAATCAAGGTTGCCGAAAGGAGGAGTGAGTACCGAAAATGCAAACGCGGACTTAGCACAAACTGCAAAACGCTTCCACGTGCTGGTAGTAGTGTCGTTGCGTGGTGGATCATAATAACATGTAGTAAATAGTAACCTGTGTAGAACACAGCACTAAAGCGACAAAGTAACGCCTGTTTTATAATTCTACTCTGTGCTCTGTTTCCTGCCATCCAAGTGCTCTATTAATCGAAAAATTACCATTTGTTCTGCGGAAAACAGGAAGGTCGTAACCAACACGAAATAAAATGTGGTCCTAAGTGGCAAGTACTCAGATTTGAGTATCAAGCAATATGTGTTAAGCCGCAATGTTCAGGTCATAGGCCGATGGCCACTAGCCCTATCAGTGGTGGAGTGTGATAATTCTTCTAGCTGCATGTGCGTTCTTCCACACATTGCCGATGCGTCGATGACGTCTGCATCGTATTGCGCGAAAATTTCGGACTGGCAATTGGCAATGTGTAGCGGATGCGACTGGTGGGGGAGGTAAGTGTTTGTTCTCATTTTCGGTGCTAAACATTTTATTCATTTCCCCTTTTCTACTTCTCAAAGCCATTTATTTGCTTCCTTCGACCCTTTAGGTCTTGTTCCAGCAAAAATTTATAAGTTGCTTTTGTGCGAGTTAACGAAGTAGGAAATGCTTCTGCTTTTTGTCACGCGGGCTTTTTGTTGATACTTTAGTTCGAACCTCTAACTCGGGCAAGTAACTATATGTGAGCAATGCAAAAATAACAACATTACGAGATTAACGGATGCAAATTTAGGTAAGGACGAAATAGTCTTGATATATCAGCGATAGGAATGGTATGTGCAGAACACACTAATCAGATTAATGCTGCTTCTGTGAATAAAGACCTCAAGAATTGAATCATTTACATCACGTAGAAATCAAGATGGAGGTAGAGAATGTAAAAACAGTATCCCGGCCAGTGGAAATCAGTAGATGAGCGTTGTTTCTATTTTGTTGTAGACGGAGTTAGCACAGTGAGGCCTAAGAGCTTCTCAGCTAGTGCAGCAATATGATAGAATTGATTTACTACGCCGAAGTAGATGAGACAGAGGGGTCCTCCCAAAATAGATAATTCCATGGTATTACAATAATCGCGTTCGCAATAAGTATGTGAATAGATACAGAACATTCATTTTTGAGGTAGGGTATAACATGTAGCAGGTCTGCAGAAACCTATCATGGTATGAGGTGATATAACTATCTATGAGGTGGAGAATAGTCACTAAAGACTTTAAATGGAGAAAAAAGTATTGATGAATAGATCTGAAAGTTCAGAGTTGAAGTAAAGGTAGGGCTCTGATAACTAAGCTCCTAGGTGCATATCCGATTCTCCTTTTCAAGTTTTTTCTTAGTTTTTTTCCTATCTGCCGTGTGTTTCTATCTATAAAGGGAGTACGGTGTGCATGTTTTTATTCAGTGACCATTGATGACTAGTGACTTTATTGAGTGACTTTCACGGCACCATTTTATATGAAAAACAACCACAATGATGCTGAGACATTTGCAAAACTTAACCCCAGAGCAGATCGAACAGCGATTGCCCTTTCCGGGAGCTTACGTGTTGCGCACGGAACCACTGAGGCCTTCTGCTTTTTTCTCACCCAGTGTTTTTATCGTAATGGTCGCATCAGCAATCACCCGTCAAAACGAATGGTCTGGGAAGCACAAATCGGCATTGAACCCAGTTAAGCTGAGGATGCAGTCGAAATCACAACCCATAACTTTTCACTTATTGCCTATCATTTTTTATGGCATGATAATACATGGAATACAACTACAATGGTGATGAGACATTTGCTGATGAGATGTTTGCAAAACTCAAACGCCAGGTCAGATTCGAACGCCAAATTGCCCTTTCTGAAGAACATAAAGGAAGCAGTTACAAATTCGCTTACAACAGCGAGATTCTGATTGGCTTAAAATTGTGCGCTGAAAAGGCAGCCTGCAGTGTTGAAGTGTAAATGTGTAGAATAACTGAAGTGTTTAAGATGTACGCGATCGTTCGGTCCGTCCGGTGCCGAAGAATGTGTTTGCGATGCCGGTTCCCATACAAGCTGCTTTGCCGTTGAGTCGAGTAATGAGGATCACGACGGAGATATCAGCAACAGACAGCATGTGAGTTTTGTTAGCACTAGTTTTTTAATTACGCTCAAACTGCACAGGTTATCTCATCTCTCTTTTTGACAACGTTCGAGAGATTTATTGGTTGGTCTATTTTGAACTTTTTTTTGAATAGAAGATTTTCTGATCCCAACCAAACGTCTTCTTCAGAGTGTGAAATGGTTATTTTTACAAGGAACTCAATCGAATGATTTTTTGGAAACATCCTTGTGAGGTCGTTAAGAGTATGTTGGGCTCAGATTGTTGTAAGACATTCTGAGTATGATACCTCGATAAATATTTAACTGAAAAGTTTATAGAGACCTTCCAGTTGTAATCTTACATGTGCAACTTGTGTCTCCTGCAACTTTTGATTTTGACAAGTAGTTATAATGAATATATGCCATTTTCAGTTAGATGCTAATCATAGTAAATAAAAGATGCAAGGTGCCACCATGCTTTTGATTTTATAAGCATCGTAGGGTGATTAAATGCATATCTGACTCATACGATGAGCGGCGAGATCCTAACGAAGTTTCAAGTCAATATTTTTATCCTCTATAACGAATCTACCCCAGAAGAACGAGCAGCTTTATCAGATCAAGACGGAGGATCGCACGACCAACGACCGTGTCTGTTTTGTAGAACACCTCATACCACCGCGCTATAAGTACAAATGATAGCACTGCATTTAGTCAGAGCGCATCTTTTCTGCATAACATCTTCATTGCATTCTGAATGTATTTCTGCTTAATTCCTTTTTTTCCTCCATTGCTTATTCTCCTCATTTTGACGGTCATATGAATCTGCTTCAGTTTACCCTAATTTTTTAAAAATATTTCAGACCACGAGATATTCTCCACATCTCTTCGAACTTTAGCAAAAAGTGAGTAGAGTTATATTTCAACTGTTTTAAATGACATTCTTATTTTCCAGGTTAGGGTTCGTCGAGGTAAGAAACGTATTTATGAGAAGATTCTCAGCCAACATGAAGGCATTCTAGCAGCATATTCGATGTGTGAATGCAATCCAGCTCACGGATGCTTTTTCATCAGTGAGAAGGTAAGTAGGTTGTTACGAGCTCTAGAAACACATTTCGGTACGGGGTTTTGCACTACACATTTAAATAGCGAGGTAAGTAACTGGAAGACTGTCGAAGGGGGAATTTTACTAGGTGCAAATAGAGTGACACAATACCACCACTCCTGGCCTTCTGTTTCATTCTCAAACGACTCCACCGCTCTTTTGAATGAATATCATATGATTCTCTTTGCTTCGCGAGTTTCGATACTTAAAGGGTAGAAGAAGGAACGATAACAGTTCGATGCCACACGTGAGCAGCGCAATCTTAGAGAGATCTTGTCACCATCTGTTTTTACTCTTCCTTATAGACACATGAGTCTATAAAAGGAACCTCTTGGAAATTCTAATCTCCGTATTGGACGCACCATGAGCCAACGTGGCTCCTTTATCGTCTCGGATTAGCAGGTTGGTACCAGATTTGTCCAGAGAAAGCTTTTCGATCCATAAAAGACGGCGGTTACCCCAGGTGAGTAGCTGGGAACGTTCTAGCACAGCTATACGAGCACTCCATAGAAAATAACCGGAGCCCTCAACTAGTAGTTCACACGGGAATTTCAACATCTTTATGAATGAGGGGACGCGTGCAGCCCAGTGGTCGAAGGAGCCCTGCAGGACACATGGGATCAGTCCCTGCGCCTAGGGCGCGCCAAGCTTCCATCCCTCCGTGGTCGGCAAATTGGTGCCAGACATGTCTGGAAGGATAACAACACTGGCTTGATACGTCTGTTGGTCACTGCAAGTCACTGTAAATGCCAGATATGCATTCAATCACCTCCAACGATGCTTAGAAAAGTTGGTTATGTGGCTCATCTCTCAGGGATAGATCAACGCCGAGAGCTCGACCCTTTTATTTATGGATAAGGTATTCATGAACCGGAAAAGGTCTTTAATAGGTACAACATCTGATGATGGGTCACACAGATAAGTAATTAAGTAGACAAATCGCAGAGGCGGGTAACGCAGTAGCAGTAATGCCAATCACTACGGTGATAGTTCAACCTTGCACCGGACTCACCAAGCGTGCCATCCTTCCGGGGACTGAAAAGTGGTACAAGAGTCGTCTGACAAGTGTTCACTCTACAATCCAGGTGGGAACACTCTACTTCGACTGTCTCATGATTCAAGGGAGATTCGACTCGATCAGCATTCAAAGACATTCATAACAGAACGAAAATCCTCAAGCAGCAGCCGAACCCACAACCAAAAGTTGGGAGCTCTTCGTACATGATGGATCCGAGAAAACGAGCTGACTACAAGAAGTGCTGGGATCCACACACATGATGTGGATAACGAGTCCTATAAGGAAAGAAAGTAAGTGGTAGACGAATGAGTTAGGGTCAAATTGTGTAGGAATTACTTTAGATGAGCAAAATAGGGAAATCGAAGTAGATTTTGCTCATTTGTACACTTTTGTTCTGTCACGACCATTGTATTTCACTGTGGTCGAAGAAAAGGGTTAGATATTTCCATACGGAGTTTTAGTCGAGATTGCTAAACAATTTTAAAAAGTTTTCACAGATTGATACAGAAGAGCTTGAGTGAACAAAAGCACGAGAAAGCGACTTGTGAGTTATATGAGAAGAGTTCGGATAATAAACTTCGATGCTTTTCTCGATAATTCTAACAGAGAACAGATAGGAACTCCATAGTTTCAGTGCCTTTGATGATCGTATTTCAGTATGTCACCAATAATTCCTCTCCATGTGTCTGCTTCTACAACAAAAACAATGACCAGGTATGGCCGTGCTATCGCCAAGAAGAATGGGAGGAACGAAAATGCTCAAGGTGGGAAAGCAGAATTCGCCAATGTTTTTAAAGCTTTCACATGTAAAATTCACGAGGATTTTCGCCTTGTGATCTCTATAAGAAAAAAGTACGTAGGAAAATACTAGGGAAACAGAAACGAAAGCAAATAAGTAGATTACAGATTTAGTTACTGATGGTTCCAGAGTTTGTGATTTTTATATTCTGTTCGTTTTCTCTCGTCACTCTTTTTTTTTGTCGTTTCCTATTTTATCATTTTACGCTTAAATCCGTCAATATTAGCAAGTATCACTCTTCTAAAAAATGACAGCCTGTGCAAATAAGTTTATCTTCAGCTAGTGCACTACTTGGATATTTGGACTGCCCGTCCTCACTAGTTGTAAGAGCCATAGCATAATCTCCATTTTTCGGAGTTTTGCTGGTTTGGCCATTGTGTTTTCCTCGAACCCCGAGGTCAGCCTGGCCAAAGTTTGTCCCAGGTCTTCACCACCACAGGCAGTCGCCGCCATTGTGGGTCAGAGAGAGATTTGCCATCATACAACTAGTTTGATGCCGGAATGGAGGTGGATCCTGGTATGAGTTTACTCTTAGCTGAGCTCTCTGGTGGAAACATCGGACTCCATCTCAGCTTGGGAGACCCTGCTGGGGGAATGAATTCCCCCACTATACATCGCAGCTCAACACCCAAGAACACATTCCCAACCATGATGAGGCGGTAAGCCGCTGGAAGGCAGCTAGCGAATTTCTAAGCCAAACTTTAAATCTGTTTTACAGATATGATTGAAGAAAAAATTCGCTCTCTGAAATCTACAAAATCGGTAAACTGTCTGTGAAAAGAACCTGAAAGGGACTGAGCGCCTGCTTTTCCAGAGCACTCTAATTAGTGTCGACCAGCTTTCAACTCCTTTTAGAGAAGACCGAAATCCTCAAGCAGCAGCCAAGTCTACATGTGAAATACGAAAATCTGTCCATAGGGAATGGATACGAAGAAATACGTAGTATCCTAGAATTTCTGAGACGTTAAGTAGAACAGACAAATAGACAAAATTCATATTTATTCACATGATCTAATAAACTGATCTTGTTGAGCCGATGGAGGTTGGTATAGGTCTTCGTTGTCGTTGTTGTTATTGTTGTTGTCGTTGCTGCAGGTATTGTTGGTCGATGGCTAACGTTTCGGCGATTTCGCCTTCCTCAGAACAGTGCTGTAACCAGTGGACACCATTTCAGCCATCGACCAACAACACCAACAACGACAACGACAGCGAAGGCCTATACCAACCTCTCATCGGCTCAACAAGATTAGTTTATATGATCATATAAATAAATATATCAATTATTTATGCTGAGGTTTACAGAAAATCGGTCTTTTGAGACAAAATTCACTTTTTCACTTCTAGCAAATATTTTAAAGCGATTTATTGGGATTCTTTCAAATAACTACACAAGTACGGAAAACCAGTATATCTGCTTCGTTCGATATGAGTACAACCTAAATAAGACGATCTTCTTCAGCAAGGTAGTCCTTCCTTCGTTAATGAAATACAGATCAAAGGGACTGCTGTTGTAGATGACGACTTGTTAGAGATTTTAGATAAGCGCGATAGAGTTTGGGCAATATGCTAGCACTATTCAAATTCCTATAAAAGTTCCACATTTTCATAAGGAGAATCGCTACTTGGAAGACTTTGAGCAAAAATGAGTTTTCAGTGCTAAAACATATTCGATATTTTAGGTGCAATTCGTTCGGTGATTGTCACTTTTCCATCTCCCAGGAAGGTGCACTTTACGACTGCTTCTGTGCGATGCCGATCCGAATGTGTGTCCGGATCGATCCGTCTGAAGGAAACTTCACTGTTTTAAGTGAGTTTTGTTACATGCTTCAAAGTATCTCCATCAAATGTAACCATGCTCGTACCAAAATGATCGTACTGTTAAATGTGGGCATAAGTTTTGTTTCAAAGTCCCTGAAAGAGTCTTGTGCTTATCACTCGTAAATTAATTTTTTACGTACATCAACAAAGAAGGGATTAATTATCTGATTAAAAAAAACAGTTGACAAATTTCAGAGGTGCGCAAAAACTACTCTTAATGGTTCAGTTCCTCATTACGCCAGCATGCCCTTGTGTCAAAGTACACTAGCCTACGACAGAGCGTAATAGAAATACGTTAGAAACTACATAATTGGAAACTTGGATAACCTATCTTTACTGGTAGTGCAGGCCCCAGCATAATTTCCTTTCATTTCTGCCTGTCGCAATCGTCGTCCGTCGTCGTAGTCCGGCTCGGAAGTGATGACATCCGCGATGCCCATTCCACAGTCCTGAAATCGCAGATATCCAATATGTCCAATCGCAATATCTGCACACACAGACGGTTGCCCTTTTCCAAGAACACGTCCATCCATCGCTTGGGTGGTCTTCCAGGAGTACAGTTGCATTCTCTTGGAGTTCACTGCACAATCCTTTTCGTCCATTTGTCATCTGTTGTTCTTATTACATGACCGGCTCAACTGTGCCTCGAAAATGAGACAATTTTCGCAGATCTGTGATGCGTCTTCCCGCCAGACCTTGTGATTTTCTGTTAAACTTCGGAAGACATAGTTCAAGTGCTCTATGAGCGGTGCACAAATTTCTTACTTCCTTTTTTCGCAGGGCTGTGCGTTTTTTCAAGCTACCTATCGCAACTCGACGAACTTCAGAGGATAGAATCCCGAGCGGTTCCTCACTATTGAAAATTTCGAGGTCCTAGACAGTGATCTTGGGGCGGAAAAAATTGGCATAAAACCCTTCCGTTATCAAATCCGTATCGGGGCAGGATGTAGTGATCATAGCCCCATCTTCATTCATCAGGCCGTTCAGTGGAACATAACAGTCGCAAAGCTCCCGACAGTACTTTTTCAGTCTGGATCGGTTTTGAACTGCTTCTAATGATACGTTTTCTGCCTGTACCGATGTAAATCCTCATAAAAATCAAAATTTTTGAAGGCAACGTCGTAGTGTCCATTCGCTGATATTTCCTTGCTCCATGCCTCATTAATGTTTGTATTTCTGCAGTAATTCACTGTTTTCTTGATGAGCAAAGACGACACTGTTTTTCCAACTTTTATTTATTAACAATAGCAGACGTTTAAGCAATTTTGCCATCTTCGGGGCCTGGAAAGCTCAAATGGACACGCAACTTACTCATCCATTTACATTCATAACCTCAGCAAACAAACCTGAAGACAAATTTGATCCGCGTAGTTAAGAGCGTCTTTTAAACATCTACCGTTTTAACGTATTATTTACTGCCTATTCTTTTTAACGGCAGGGTATACATTGTGAAATATAACTTCAATGTTTAACGTTTTGTTTTCTGCCTTCTATAATTTTCATGGCAGGTCACTAAGCGAAATACAACCACAACGTTGCTGAGATATTTGCAAAACTCTGGACCGCAGGTGTCTAGGGTGCGGAACGAACACGCGCTGTTGTCCTTACCGGGTAGCAGCGCATTTCACCACCACACCATCCGGGTCCTTCCATCAGCAATCATCCGTCAAAAGACGGCAAAGGATCGATAGAACTAGCTGAGAGACACGCAGTACGAAGGACCCAGATGGTGTGGTGGTGAAGTGCGCTGCTCCCCGGTAAGGACGACAGCGCGTGTTCGTTCTCCACCGCATACACTTGCGGTCCGGAGTTTTGCAAATATCTCAGCATCATTGAAATTACATTTACCGTTTTGTTGCATGCAAGTCACTCAATTATTTGTTGGAGACTAGTCGCACAGAGCCACTACGTAGACGGGGAGGATGTGCCTGACTCAGGTCAAGGAGTCAACCTGAGTTATGACTCAGGTCGAGCGTGGTCATACGGTGCACCTCTTTGGTGTATGAGGGTGAAACCGCCGAAACGTCAGCTGTTGTGAATAAATAAATAGTGCAATGGCAACCTCATATTTGTGATCAAGGAAGACGGTGTACTGTATTCTATCTGTAGAAAATGAAAGGGCATAAGACAAAAATAATGAAAATACAAATCGTGCCTTAACTTCCCAACAGCCTTACATCACAAGTTCTCTGCAGTATAGACTGAGTGTATAATTTGCCATTAGTGATAAATTTCATCTCAGGATCCGTTTGTGTAATATTTATTAAAAACATTACTATCTACACGTGTGCTATTCCTCTGTGCTTAAAAAATTCATTTTGCTGTGAGGATAAATATATTCTGCCAAGCAGAAGTTTCTAAAAGAGTACATTTTCTCAGGACCGACTTTCTTTTGATCTCGGAATTGATTAATAACCTATTATTTTTCTTGAACAGCGAAACGAGATTGTTCAAACAGCATTTATTAGCACGCAATAGCTGATGTTTAGCACAAGCACATTTTCACATAAAAGAGTGCCAATAAAAATGCTATTCGTTTGAAGAGAGAGAAAGAGTCGGTATAGTCGATTTTTAATAAGTGTTGGAATAAGTCTACTGTCT
The DNA here is from genome assembly GCA_900624975.1 of Angiostrongylus costaricensis. Taxonomy (NCBI): domain Eukaryota; kingdom Metazoa; phylum Nematoda; class Chromadorea; order Rhabditida; family Metastrongylidae; genus Angiostrongylus; species Angiostrongylus costaricensis. The sequence goes on from UYYA01004473.1 coordinate 61,336, forward strand.
TAGCTGATCGAATCGTGAGGGTGTGGGATATCCTGCCGACGACCACTCCATCACCATCTCAGAAGAAGCAGAAAGATCGTGAGAAGGCATACGGATATACGGTATGCGAAAAAATTTCCAACTTTTCAATAGTTTAATTTTTTTGGACAATCAGTCCGTCACATCTGCTGTGCAGATATCAGTACTTCTCACATTCCATTTATTTACTCGCATCCATCATTCATCGTCCACGAAGGTTTTCCAATATTATATGTGTCTCCAGCTGCCACTTGAGGGTTTGACTTTCATCTTCAACGTCAAAAAATCTAATCGAGTCGGTTCTCCCTGGAGCTCTGAGATAGCCGAGCCAGAGCGATCTCGCTTGGATTGAAGAGAGTGATTTTTCCCGGACGAGCTTGGTACCACTTTCCCGACACTGAAGGGATGAGAAGCTTGGTGAGACCGAAGAACGAGAACGAACCAACAACGTGCTCATGATGGTCGACATCACGACCAGCGTGCTATGCACCCCAAATAGAAGCAATAGCTTAATAGATTCTTGAGCATGAAAAGCAAAGTCGAGTTTTCGTTTCAGTGTTTGCTTTTCCTACTATTAAGATAAGAGCCATTCACATACCTTTTTTCCAACGGAACCAGTAGTCTGCTCTCAGAGCACGAGATGTTGTTTTGAAAGTTTACCTTTAAATTTTAGAGAAATCATACTTAAATTCTTACAGATTTCATAACATCGTCGTGATTTCATGACGAGAACGAAGATGGTGACCAATATTGAAGCATATTCTTTAAAGTGAAATAATTTGGTGTAGATACATAGTAGTCGGTATGAGGTGTTAATGTAAAGGCTTTACTATCTAAGGTAACTAAAGTCTTCAACTTTATTTTTCGTTCTTCGGGTTATTCGCTTCAACCTTCACAAATATTACGGTTATAGTCTAAGAAGGCAAGTGTATTGACCCGATCACAGAGTGCTTAATTAAAAGTGACTTCCGTAGGGATAAAGTTAGTGGGAGATAAGTGGATTCTCTTAGTAAGTTTTTAGTGTTTTTAGGGCGTCACAGATCCGATTGCGTTGAAAGGAAAAGCAATGGAGAATATCATTTTCGCTGTGGATCAACTGACAGAGGCGGAAAAGTGGGCGATAAGCTATAAAAAATCCGAGCTCATCACCAAGTGCTCATTCAACGGCAAAGAATGCAAAGTTGATGAGTGAGCCATTGTTCCTAGAATTTTTCATCGTTATTCTATTTCTTTATCAAAACAAGAAAAAAGGAACGGTCTACTTGAGCTGAAATTAGCTATGGGAACTCTCTTACACAAAAACTAATCGCCCGCTTCATTCCGAACTTTATTTCTTAAGTGACATTCTGTTTCGTTAAGGACGTATCTGAAATGGAACAGAAGTTCCGCAGTAGCTAGAGTCTTGGCTGACAACCGCTTCATCAAATTAACGCTCTATGATGTTGTGTGTGGTGTACTCATAATGTGGTCACTACCAAGTTTTTTAGCTAGGCAGGTAGAATTCGAAAGTTATGTAAAGTTACCATCATTCATATTTTATCGCCATACATAACTTTTATCTACTGCTCATTATTTCTTTTACGGCAAGGTATTGTGTGAAATGCAACCACATTGACGCTAAGGTATTTGCAAAACTTGGGCTCCAGGCCAATGATTTATCCACTCTTCTAAAGAATTTTGAAATGACCCGACATCATATTTGCTTCATATCATAGCACTTCTTCATTCGGTTCATTGAATTGCATTTGTCGTAGATGAATGCCTTCGTATTTTAAGTGTGGGTTCGACTACCATGTGAGGATTTTGTCTCCTTTATGAGTGTCGTTAGGCTAGGTTTTTAGATCGGTGGAATAGACATGTCTGGTAGCAATGCTCGACCCCGGACGGATGAGAAAATGGGGAACTTGGTTGGTCCGGTGGGTAGTCGGTGTTGCGCTTGTATTAATGCACGACGTTGTAAAATAGTCCACATTCTTTCCCAGCAGCATTTTTTTTCTATAGCAGTGATTACTCCTAGTGCTGTATTAATTGGTACTAACTTCACCGATGCATTGAATATATGAATTATGGATTATTGATTACATGGGCTTGAATGGGAGAATGGTAACACTTCTAAAAGTGAGCATGATCTCCAGAAAATCATAGCGACCTGTTGCATTGCCCCAAGTTTTCAAAAACAATTCTTAAGTTTTAATCTTAACTCTTTTATTTACTGCCTTTTTCTTCTTAATGGCAGGGTATATTTCACAACATGGTTAAGTTTTAATCGTTTCTACGAATTCAGCTGCTTCTTTCTAAAAAAGCTTTTCAAAGCACCTACGCTACACAATAGCTAACATTACTTTCTGGTAATTAGGAATCAATGGAACTGTTTCCTGCTATTTTTATTTTACCTTCGAAATTACGTAGATTGCACTTTGACTTTATCTGCAGTGCAAAGGAACATTTTGCTTCTTGGTTCGGGTCAGAGTGACAAAACCATCCATTTAAATAAAACAGCTCGATTATTAAGAAAATTACTACGTTGATTGTAGCGATTTTCATTCGTATCTGGATCCAACGTACGGTGCTTGCTTCACTTACGTAGGAAATCAATCAGCAAACCTCGTCAGCGAAAGGTCCGGACCAGCATATGGTTTGTTTTATTGGTTAGCCGAATTTCAAATGGCTCACTACGATTAAAAAAAGACAAAGAAAGCATTGAGATATACCGTTTGTCAGGACTTCGCCTCGAACTATTCGTGAACATCACCGAGTACCTTCCAACAACGGAGGCAGCTGGTGTACGTCTCACTGTACATTCGTTTGAAGAACAGCCCTTTCCCGATACGCTAGGACATTCTGCTCCCACTGGATTTGTTAGCAGCTTTGGCATCAAAATGGTATATTTATGTTGTATAACGGATTTCTAGCTATTACTTTGTTTTTTTTTGATATATTGATATGTTTTCTCCCTCCTACAGAATTATATCACCTCATAGCATGTTATGTTGTCACCGATCTGTAATATGTTATAGTGAACACTCCACCCCAGACCAGAAGGGGATTGTTCTCTGTCTTTTAACACATTTGAACGTGAACTATGCTTGTATTAAGCTGTTTAGACCATTTTTGCTGTACAGCCACTTTATCCATCGATCTTCCTCATATGGGATCTCATACCGGTTAATGGCAGAGGCAACGTGGAGCGTCCCTCTCCAGATAGCGGATAGAGGGTTAATTGTAAACGAAAAGCGACCTTTTGCTTCTTGAGATGCAGGTGGGTCCAGTGAATGGATTCGCCACTTTTGCTGCGCCGATTTGCCACGAAGTTTACGAAGACGAACTCATACATGCGTACATGGGAATGTTCTTGTTTATGCGGGTTGTACTCTACAAGTCAATTCGGCCAAGACTGCAATCAAGTGGCCGGGCTGTATGTGAGAGGAAATTAGAAGTGGCCTCCAACAAAGAAGCTCACTGTTTATTCTGGGAGACACTGGCAAGCTGTCCATGACTGTGCTCAATCCCACGTTCAGAACTCACTAATCTATACGCGACCAGCAAACGTGAAACACAGTAAGTAAGTAAATAAGTGGATCTTATTCTCCTGACCCAGAAAGAGCACCGATACAGCAGCGTTGGGTAGAACGAGTACGGATAGGGTGCTAAAATCCAGCGCCATTCTAACGTGCCTAAATCGCAAAAGACTACGGTGACAATCTGTAACTAAAATGAACGCTCGTTTGCATCTGCGTTCTCGCTAGAAGGCTTAATCATTCAGGCAAGAAGGATAAGGTGCAATGTCAACGAACTGGCTGGTACGAGAAAGTGCCGCCCAATCAACACCGTCAATGATACCGGAGAAGAACTGATCCTCGGAGCATTCGACAATAGGGAAACCGGGGTATCAGCGTTTTAATCAACACGAATTTGCTCATGAGTATTGATTCATCCCGACAACTATGAACTCGAATTGCGCGAGCTGACGAGTTCTGGACAACACATCCGTTGACAACCTTTTTCGTCTACACACTGACATAAGGCTATGACGAAGGGGACGTCGAAGCATTTTATATGGACTCTACAGAGAAGACTATACATTTTTAATGCTATTCTTAGAGACTTTAACTCTAAGGTTTGACCCAGAAGAACGTCTGAGGAACCTCACATTGAGGCTCACGGATTAGAATGGAAAGAACGGGGTGAGCGACTGTCTGAGTTTGTTATTTATGACGACGAAGAGATTCGTGCTAACTCGCAAATTCAGAAGCCCCACTCCAAGCTAGATGAGAGAGTCTCCCAATGGACAGTGCCGAAACAAAACTGATCACATTATAGTAAATCGAATATTTTGCTTAGCCAATATCGCTGTTGTCCCAAAATTCCATACTGGATCAGAACATCGCCTCTTTCGTGCAAGATTTAATATCTCACAGAAAAACGAAGAAACTGCCAAATTCAGAAAAGATTTCCTAAACCATAATAAACTGAGCTTTATTCAGTTCATTACTTGGCTGTTTGGAAGATACCGTTTTTAATAACATCGACAAGGAATGCGATCGGCTCGTTCAACGTCTTCACGATAACATTATGGAAGCTAGAGTTAGAAAGTCACCAAGATACGTCTGTGTCGAGAAACACTCGATTTGGCACGCCAACGTGGAATTGCCGAGCTACAGGCAACCGCCGGCTTGCGTCAAAACTTGCAAAGGAATGTAGAGAGACGGTGAAAGAAGCTCTTAAAGAGATTAAAGGAGCAGTTATGGTCGAAGCTGCAGAGACTGGAAAGAGCATTGGTAACATCTATGGAAAAGCCGCTAATTCCCCGACGAAGATAGGTGTATTCTTAATTTCAGACGGAACAGTTACAACTTCCTGAAAGGTCGTGAAAAAAATCATATACAATTACTGCTTGAATTTCTTTAATAACCATGTCATCTTACCATCATATGAAATAAAAAAGAATAGGTATGTCGTCTCACCTGCTTTTTCTTCTGATCTCTGATATGCTGTTTCGTCGGTGAGGAATCGAAAACACGAGGTCTGGACAGGATAAGATCCGAACATCTGAAGAATCTCCCGCCAATCCTCAAAAGACACTGACTTGGCTTTTCAAGTTGCCTGTTAGAATGCAAGGTTCCTACTGACCAGCAAGATCGTGTTGTTGTTCAAGAAGAGTGACCTTCACGATATCGGCAACTATAGCCTAATCTGTTTGCTTTCTGTTGTCCACAAGCTTTTCACTGAAGTAATCCTAAACAGGATTGACAGATTACTAAGATCAACCGTGTGAGCAAGCAGGGTTTCGCAAAGGATTCAGTGCGATGGACTATATCGACACGATAAAAAGACTCAGTGAAGTATCGCGAGAGTACAAAAGACCACTCTGTCTCACTTTCATCGATTTAAAGCCTTCAACTCAGTTGAGATAAAAGCAGTCATGGAAGCCCTGGATAACCAGGGCGTTCCTACTTAGTCTATGAAGAATATTCATGAGCTTTGAAAAAATATCGCAACTAAAACACCATCATTCTAAAATGGTATTGATATAAACGTCAAAGTAGTTGTTGGGTGACATGATACCATCATGCCAAAATTGATTACCGCTACCTTCGAGAAGAGAACACCTTGCGAACATTGGAATGGGACAAAAGGGGAGTGAAAGTCGATGGTCGGCAACCACAGAATATTCGCTTTGCTGTTGTTTTTGTAACACCAACCATTATCCAAGCGAAATGAATGCCTAAGATGAACGACTTAGCTCTATAGTTGAGCATCAAGAAGCAAACAGCTTGGAGAACTTTCAAGAGTGTCGAGGATTTAGCAAAAAAGGCAAAGAACACCCGATTCCACGCCCACCTTTTTGACTACGCAATCGTTCCTGCATTAACATATGCGTCAGAAACTTGGTCGCTACTCAAGCAGGTTGCAAGGTCACTCAGCGTTATCGAACGCACAGTTGAAAGGACGATGGTAGGAGTATTCCGTTTTACACAAGTCAGGGAAAGGATCCGAAGTTCTGACCTACGTCAACGATCAAAAATCAGAGAAGCCGTTCTATATGCCAAACTGTCGAAGATAAAGTGGGCTTATTGTGCGCGAACGACAACCGATTTCCAAAAAACTTTAGTGACTGGATTCTTCGCGTTATCAAACGTGTTGCAGGAAGACCACTGATCCGATCGACAAGTTCTCCACGAGAACCTTAGGAGAAAAATACGATGTTTAACGTGTTCTTTAGAGCGAACAGAATCCATAGGGGTGCTATTGTAGGCGACAGGGAGAAATACAAAGTTTGCTGGCGCCCTCTTAAGTCACTCGACGTCAAACAGAACAACTGGTGAGGGAGGTGTGATATGGTACAGAATGCTCACTGAATCGGCCAATGCATCGAGTATATTAGTTAGTTAAGTGGAATATTGAATAAGACGATACAGGACCGAATGCATTAGTTAGTTCGAGATAGAATAATTAACCTCTTACGAATTGCTACGCAAGGCTTTTATGGTTCTCACTGAGAAGACTTCAAACTTGAGTAATCAATCCTCTGTGTAAATATAGCGGCACTAACAAGGTGTCGATAATAACAGTGTACGGTGTGTATATGGAGACCTATGAGTAGCTTAATAGATCCGTGATAGAAAAAGATAATTGTGTGCAGTTAAGAGTAATGTAGACTTTGATAGAGAAGAGCGGAATAAGCTGAAAATAGGATTGCGACCTCAGAATATGGGCCGAAGGAAAATGTCTTTGTAGTAGAGGTGACCATTATTAGAAGGGTTTTAACGGTGGAGCAGGTATTTACATACAAAGAGATCAGAAGCACTTTCCCAGATACAAACAAAAACATGAGCCAGATGTGATAGCGCACTCTATTGATACTCTAGACTATATAAACGTTGTTAGTTCGAGGTTTAAAACACAAGGAATTCTTTTTTGCTTTTACGTAACACCGTTTTTCGCCGAATAAAAGGCAATGAAAAAGGATTAAGGAATAGGCTCTCAACGCATTCGATTTCATCGAGTTTTATATCGACTTCTAGGTGATTGAATGCATGTCTAGCTTATACAATACCTCTTAATGGCCTACCGATGTTTCGAGTTAGCGTTGCTGTCTTCCCAAACAGATCTTGTACTACTTTAGCGGCTCCGGAAAAGTGGAAGGCATGGCAAGCCTGTGGCGCGGGATCGAACCCACGTGTATTGCTGGGCGCCTCTAACCACTGCTTCACACTCCCAAAAAATAAATGAGTAGAAATAAAAAACCACAGAAGTCCAAGTCTTCACCACCACGGGCAATCGCAGTCCTTGTGGATCAGAGGGAGATTGCAGTGCCGGCAGTGCCGAAACGTCAGTAGTGTTGTATTGTATTGCGTTTTTCTATGGAAGTAAATGTATGCTGTTTAAAAACCTCGCGATTGCTGAAAAAGAAAACGACGCATTCATATTCCAATGCCGAGGTTAATAGAAAGTCGATTCTGGAAACTTTTTATAACATTATTAATACTATATAGTGGGGTTGAACGATCACGATTATCTGTTTTTTTTTTTTATTTTCAACCCTACATGAATACCTGGACGATTTTTCTTCACGAAAAGTGTACAAGTCCAAGTGCATTTCTGATCCATCTGGGGTGTTAGTGCTGTGCGAACATATTTTTTCTGTGAGCTCTGGGAAAAGACATGCCACAGTGCTCTTAAACATCATTATAGCCGTCGACGTTTGTTGATAGGAGAGATGTTTGCCAATAGACTTCTTGAAGGATGGCGGAAATTTCAGCCGTTACTGTACTCAGTTGGAAACTTGTCTTACAGTGCCATTTATGGGATTACGTTGTTCAAAAGAATAGCTGAATTTTGCAGAAATCGATGTCCCGTCTTCCTCTACCTTACGGAGATTGCAACGATCGGGGAAAAGATGAGGATTTTATTTATGTTGATAAAAAGTACAACACCGAGGTAAGGATCAATGCATTTAAATTTTGAAGTATATTCCCAATAAAGTGCTTTTATTGTTATCGCTGAGGTGGTAAAGACAGTAGGCAAAAGAGAGACAATGACCCGTTTCATGAGGTATAGTTCTTCCCCAAAGCTCTTGGATCATTGACTTTAGGCGCTTGGGATTAGCGTCATCAACTTTACTTTTCCGTTCAACTATTCTTGTTCACCTGATGTTTCCTAGATGACTTTCACTCTATGGGTGAAATCCTGTAAACGAACACTTACGCACATTTCCTGTAAAGTCACTTGGGTGCGAAAGGTGTGCGAGCTGATTCGCGATTAGTTGTATACTTAAGATCTACGTAATCGAAGATTCAAAACATCCATATTACACAGTGATAACTTTTCTAAACAGTAGATAAAATACTCCATAATGAAAACAGAAGATGGATCTTCGAGATGTATTTAACGCAGTTCCCATCGTTGGAAAGAAACGTAGAAATTTTTAAATAGTGTAGATAACTGGTGATAAATTAAAGATTTTGATCTTTTCTGGCTTAAATAAAGCACAGTAATCGTTTTCACAAGGAGAAGAGAAAGTTGCAGTTCTTTCAGGGTTGTCAAAGAAGTTGCATCCAAAAACATTTGGCTACTACTTGTGGATGTGGAGATCCACGCTACCCACCTTTCCGCTCAACAAAGAACTGTCCTGTCGACGATCCCAGCAAACGTACGAAGTGGTTGTTTTCATTTATTTTAAACGCTGTAGAGCTTTTCTTTATGGAAATTTCGATACCATCATATTGTTTTAGAGGAAAAAATAGGAATCGAAATTGAGATTAATGGATAGTTTAGAGCTCCAAAAATTTCGATTTTGGTGGTTCCCGAAGCAAGCGGGTCATAACAATGTAGTAATTTATTTCAAAATCGATCTGTCAACTTTAGCTTACGCCTAATGGAACAGTTTTTTCCAGTTGAAAAGTTGCGTTTTCCATAAATCTTTGTCCTAAATATTAATAAGCACTGGACATAAAAGACACAGCTGAGTTTCGGTGGCACAGAGTAGAGATTCGAATGGTTTCGTGCAGAAGACATCAGTCTTTACGGTGGGGAAAGTTGCGAAAATCCATTTACAAGGACAATTTGAAACTTACAAAATCACTGATCGTATATCTCAGTTCAGTAGAAAAATGAGTGGCATATGGATTGACGAAAGTCATGGTCGTTTAGACTGCACTATAGGTGACTTGTACCACAAAAGCGATCTGATCACACTGCGATGGGAACTGAATCCTATGGTACAAATGGTATCGTTCTCTATAGATACAGAGCAGAGATGAAGCTTCTTAACAGTTTATATAACCGAATTTGAAGCACTTGGTAGTTTGTAGCTGGATCGATACAATGATTCTCTTTGAATCCTGACAAAGCAGTCACAAAGAGAAATACTATTATTATATCGATAAAATCCATTAGGGTTGGCAACATTTATATTCAGAATTAGTTAACGGAAGTTCTCATAAACAGGCACACTCTATCGTGTATTGCATAGCTAACGTGGAGGAAGTTGAACAAGTTAGGCTGAAAAATCCTGCCTATCCCTCCGAACTCCTGTTTGTATCACCTTTTCACAAGCATCTCAACAACTAAAAGCTAAGAAAACCATGAGCGACGAACGTGCTGTGGACATAATCAGCTGATGCGGTAGTATCCTCGAAGATTTCATCGCTTCCTGAAATTTGGAATTCTTTGTTTTCGAAATAAATATTGGTCATTATTGGGATTATGAGAACATTATGAGATCATGACCAATATTGGTTAGCATTGGTCATGATCCCATTAGCAAAAACGTGTAGAATCATTGTTTCCCGTTCTGATTAATAAAGTTGAATTGGGATGGAGTACGTGGGCCCTTCTTTTTGCAGCAACCTAATGAACCCATTCCAATTTAGTGGATGCGTGAGATGCCTTCCAACACAGACGTGCTCGGGGGCTTTATACCGCATGCCAGCCTAACCATACTGCGCATCCTTGCCGGCAAATTGGTACCGAACTTTTCTGGCAGAATAAAAACACTGACTTGATATAGCAGTAGGCTAGCTCAAGCACCTCTGCTATAGGCAAGGAAGTCGTGGCGCATCACTCGGCTACTGGTCACCGCCTAACTTATTGTCTTTTATATGTTGATGATTATGTTCTACTCTTTTTTGCCACATAAACAGAAAATAAGACATAGATTTAGATGTGTGTTTAAATGAAAAATACTAGAGATGTTAAGCAGTGAAGGTTAAATATTGCCTGATCAGACCTAATGGAAATTTTCAAGGAGAATGCCTCAAACGCGAATTTCAATACGCAATGCGCCATTCGAAAAAAATTGGATGTAGATGCAGACAACCATGCAGGTTCAGAGATTCCTTTCCGTTCCCTTTTTTTCTTTGTCTTCTTTAATACTGCTTTTCAGCCAGGATGTCTATTCGGTGTCTTATTCCGCTTCTCGTTGGCCAGCCCTTCCTGGCGATCTGTCCGGATGTCCTGCAGGAATGGCAGCTCATCATTGTTTGACGTACAAAAGGTTAGCTTTTGTGCTCGTCGACTCCTCAACAACGGGAAAATGTTCTATTAATAATGCCAAAAACCGAGAAATCAAACAAATGTTGGTTAACTTTTTGTCGATTCATTATACAACAAAAGACATTGTTGAACTTCATGCAGTCGGTATAAGCCTTCATATATGAGACTGTGCTATCCTTCCTTCAATGGATGAGTTGCTAAGCATTTTGGATGCTTATTTTTGAGTAGCGTTAGCATCGTTCCAGTCCTAGTGATGCATTGCGTAATTCGTCGTTTTTGAGTTGATATATTTATCTATATCATCTTATAAACTGATATTCTTAGGTTGGTGCGAGGTTGGTATAGGTCTTCGTTGTTGTTGTCGTTGTTGTTGTCGTTGCTATTTGGTGTTATTGGTCTGACGTTTCGGCGATTTCGGCTTCCTCAGAGCCGTGATGTTATGAGTGGGACTCCATTTCAGGCATCGACCAACAACAACAACAGCAACAAAAACAACGACAACGAAGACCTATACCAACCTCACACCGGCTTAAGAAGATCAGATCATAACAAATATATCAACCATCTATGCCGAGGTTTATAGAAAGTCGGTCTTTTGAGTTTTTGAGTTGCTAATCGGCTGGGCATAAGAAATTATGAACAATGAACGTTACCGTAGAACTTAAATTTGTTAACTCATGAAGTAGGTGTCCAGTTGAGCTGGCTTTGAATTACGATATAAGGCCGTTGTGACGTTGACTGACCTGCCGCGACGTGAGCTGGTTGCTCGACGTGAGCCAACATGGAAATTCTGTGCCGCTGGCGCGTCCTTTCAACCAGGCGTTACCCAATGCCCTACATCTTGCATTTATTCCCGTGAGACTCGAGCTAGAACAAATTCTCCATTCTTCCTCGTTTTGTATTACAGTTTTGTAGTTGGTTCTTTGCATCTTTTACTTTTCTTAGTATTTGCGAACTGTTCTTTGCACGTTTAACTGTGCTAGTAATAAATACCAGCTGCAGAAAAGCTTTGCAGGAAGATCAACACCGGTACAAGCAGAAGAAACCACTATGGGCAGCAGAGAAAAGAAGTAGTCTGAAAAAATGCCGTCGGGACTTGTGTGATTATAAAATTCCGCTGCCAGCCCTGATGAACGAGACTGGGATCATCAAAACTTTCCGCCACGATATGGAATTAATAGCAGAAACGTTCTTCACCAACATGTTCCTTTACACAATCCCCATTCCGGACTCTAATATCCTCGCTGCAAAAAAAAACCACCTGGAATTCTTCCGTCGGAGGTTCGAGTTGCGATAGAAAGTATGAAGAGAGACACACCTCAAGGACCCGATAATATTATCGCCGACCTCCTTACAGCTGGAAGCCACAATTTACATGTACTTCTTGCAAACCATATGGAAAAAAACTCAGAGCAGTAGACGACGTCGCGGTTATCCCGCCCAGGAGAGGTGATCGAAGGGATCTTCGCAATTATTGTCCGATATGCTTGTTGAACGCACTTTATAAGGCCTTCGAGAAGATTATCGTCTCGCATATATCAAGGATATTGGATGAGGCGCAACCAGTCGAGCAAGCAGGATTTCGACAAGGATTCTGCTGCATGAACCACATCCAAACTGTGTCCATGGTCATCGAACTCTGCTGGGAGTACCACCTGCCTCTGGTCCCAACCTTTGTCAACTATGGAAAACCGTTTAACAGTGTCGAAACGAGTGCAATCCTATCATCGCTCGTCGACCAAGAAATAGACCCGTCCTACATAAGATCTCTGTCTGACTGTTATCGGAACTGCACTACGAAAATACAGCTTTTCCAAGGGCGACACAATATCGCCAAAGCTGTTCAGGGCCGCACTGCAATGGATAATGAAGTCGTTGGGACAAGAAAGGCATATGTATTGGTGGAATATTTCTATCAAACCTTCGTTTTACCGACGACACCATCATCTTCTCAAGAAGTGTTAGCGAAACAGAGGTGATGATCAACGAGCCCAACGAAGCGAGAAAAAAGATTGGACTTTGAATAAATCGAAAGAAGACCCAGTTCATGAAAAACCCATGGTGCGAAAGCGAAAAAATTGAATTGGATGGCTCTCTCATTGCAGAGGCCACCTCGTACCTTGGGCGATCAATGAACATGGAAAATAACCTGAAAGAGGAACTAAATAGAAGAAGGAGAGCAGCTTGGGCCGCATTCGGGCCTCTCAACGAAGCAACCGACCAACTGAAGGACCCGAAAATCCGCGCTTATCTCTTTGATTCTGCGGTCCTCCCAGCACTCTGTTATACTGCAGAGACGTGAGTTGATACTTCAACCACGTCAAGAATACCTTGCACAACTCATAGAGCGCTGGAGCGCTGTCTTCTGAAATATAACTGGCACTTTCAATGTCTAGCCGGTATACGAAACTCTGATCTTCGAAATCTGTCAGATCTTCGAGATCCAGGGGAATATATGTCAATAGCGAGACATAGATGGGCCGCTCACATTATGAGAAGAACAGACGACAGTTGGACGAAGAGAACTGTACAGTGGACTTCACAGAAATTCAAACGTCCCTTAGGACAGCCACCTATACGTTGGGTGGACGTGTTCGTGAACAAAGTTGATCAGCTGTACTCGCAGCTGCAGTTGTTTTACAGAACACGGTATGAGACTGGCACGCGCCAGCATGCTGGAACAAAACCACCACCGTGGTCGACGATTACTAAGGAAAGAAACGAATGGCAAATGTGTTGCGCACAACTCGTGGAGAAGGACAATCCAGGTATTTAAGTATTTACAGTGCAGTGCTAGTTTATTATACCGACTTCCACTCTTAACCTCGGCATAAATAATCAATAAACTTTTGGATTGTTCAGCTTACAAACAGGTTGTTGTACAACTTCTATTCAGCTAGCGCTTCGACGTCGTCTTCCTCAGAGCCGAGGATTCGGGTCGATGTCCACAGTCGTTCATCTTTGAAGAAGATTCAACTCGACACAACGATGAAGGCTGCGGACCATCTCCTTGAATCATCGGCTCTGAGGAGCACGGATACGTCGAACCACTAGGCGAACAAAACTTGTGGAACAATCTCGTGTAAGCTGGACATTCCAACGATATTTATTGATTGTTAATTGCGGTCTTCAGAGAATCACGAACCTTATCTATTCATGTGAAGAATACGGAGCCGATTAGCTGCAGGGAAACGTGGCTACTCACTGGATGGCGGACTGATTGAACACAGACCATAGGCTGCTTCTAACTTATATGTGCAAGATGCATTTACTTAACCGGCTCCCTTTCTCTACTTCATATAACTGACCTATGAGTTTTGTATGTACTGGAGAATCTATCTCAACAAATAACAACAAAACAACAAATAAGCTCCAATTTTACTGCGAGATTTCGAAAACGCCCAGCACCAACGGCAGAGCTCTCATGAACTGATATTCTTCTGCCGAAACAATTGAAACAAGCCCCATATTTTATCCACTTCGAGAAAAGCCCATCGAGAGTGGTGTTTGTGAACAATAACGAAAAATGAGCCAGGAAAAGACTTCACACAGGTCGACGACTGAAGTGTATTACTGGTATTTTGCGGAGATTTAAAATTGATAGCAGTACATCTACTTAGAACTTGCAGTTCCTTTGCCAAATTCGCTATCTCTCACTGCTGTCCATTCGAACCACGTATTCTAGGGAACAAGGCGCCATGGTTGAAGTGTACTTCGAACAGCTCAACTACGAATCACTGCTCGAGAGTGAAGCATACGGGGTGAGTACTTCATGAACATCCATACTCCCACGACCAACATACGACTCTACCGGCGGAGTCCTCGCCGTTCATTCGTTTTTCATACTCTAATTAAGGTTTCAAGTAGGATTTTCGGCACGTAACATTAAAAATCTGACCTCCTCTTGTGTTCTTGTCTGCTGTTCCACTCGTTGTAATCAATATGCTACATTTAAATTGTCTGATGTTCTACTAATTAATGATGTTTTCAGTTGCCGAATCTGCTGTCAGACTTCGGCGGACAACTCGGCTTATGGATGGGCGTTAGTGTTATAACAATTATGGAGGTAAATGATACCACCAATACTAGGCTATGAAGCTTTTGATGTGTTTTGTTTTTGCAAATGTTTGATTTCTTTTAACATGAAATCGAGACCGTAGTCCTGATGTTAAAATAGTCCGTTTTGTGTCTGCCAGCAACTGTTAAAAGGATAAAGCTTGACTCGCGGTGGGCTACCGATGTATCGAGGCAGTGTTATATCCTCCCATAAAAATCTGGTGCCAATTTTCCGACCCCGGAGGGGATGGATGGCTTGGTGGGCCATGGCACGGAGATCGATTCCACGTGTGTGTTGCAGGGCGCCTCTGACCGCTGTGTCACATGCGCCCCAGCAACTGTTATACAGTAATAATGACATATTTCATCGTGATATGGTACAAAACTGGTTATCATTAGTTTCGCATGCCACTTGTTATCGCACGGCAATGTGTTGAAGTATAAGTAGTGGTGGTGGTGGGTCAAAACTTCAAGAAAGTGCGCCAGTAGTGCGCCTAACATTTTATTTACTGCATATAATTTCTTCACGGCAGGGTATTATGTGAAATATAGCTACAGTGATGTTGAGATATTTGCAAAACGCAGACCCTGGGCCGGTTTCTGTTTCTAATCTGACCAGTAGAGTGTTGGTAGGAGGTTGATCGCAATTCAATTCTGGGTTGGTTTCTTCATTGTTTGGTATATAGAAAAATCATTGAGAACAATAATTTGAACAGCTTACTCCCATTTTCTGTCGGTAATCCGGCATCTGTTTCTGTACTTCTCTGCAAAATCCTTTCAATATATAGTTGCTCAAATGGAGATATTGCTGTCTGTGATATGTATCACAGCGCCTTTCGAATAGATACAGTTTCATAGATATCCATAAAAATTAATGTTCTCGTATGTTCAATATGACGAACTTCAGGGATAGTAATGGTTTGTAATTTTCATTATTGAGGTGTTTATTCTGGTGTTCGACGTCGTGCTTACTATCTTTGGCCTGACGAAGAGCAAAAGGAGGACGTTTTCGATGAGGAGGAGTGTTCGAGCGTCAAAGGGCTACAATGCGGCAACTACAGCACGCTGAGGTTCCACTATCGTCGTATAAGTCGATGAAAAACAACGCTCAGACTGTGATTCATTAACCATTTCTTCAAGAATTTTGCCTAAAAATTTTCACAACGATCTCATCTTGATGCTAAATTATGTGCGCTATGTGATTCATATCCCTAAAATATTACCAATAAAATTTTGAATTTCTTGGAGTAGTTTTGGGTACTTCGCTGATCATTTACTTGTGGTGAAGACCTGCAAATCTCTCTAATGGACAGATGAGTGAGTTAGAAAAGAGCAAAACATCCCTAAGCACTCGAACACATACATGCAAACACAAATCTGAACAGATACGCATCGACACGCACACACCGCACACATACAAACACACACACAGACACACACACGCACACACACACACACACACACACACACAGGCACGCACGCACGCACGCGCAAATTCAAACCAGTAGAAAAGTGCATGGCCCACACAACATATGAGAACGGGCTCTTAAATATCGAAAGTTCTAAGGTAGGCAGCGATCGGATGTACCACTTGTCGTTCCTTTGATTGTCGAGTGGCTCGAGCGGACGCTAGTAAATTTTCCATTTCCTACGTGCAGATACGAGTAGTACAGTGAATTCTGCTTGTCCTAGGGACTTGTAGAGCATTATATCCCTTTTCTAAGGTTTTTGCGAACAATCGTGACTGTAGGCTGGATTTAACAGCCAGAAAAATCCAATCTCCACTGGTTTCGGCTCATCGGCTGTCATTCAGGTGCACTACGTGTCCGGCCCACTTAATTTTCGATATCTTAGTGTGTATAACGTTGTCCCTGGTTTTTCGTGGCTGACTTAGGTCCAATGTTCGGATTCTCTAACTCAGTAGCGTGAAAAAAGATGATCCCATTATCATTTTCTCGATCACGTGTTTTGACAACGCTGTGATCTTTCATGCCACTTACGCAGCGATTAGGTTTCTTACACATACGTTGAGGCTGTAAGAATCGTGGAGTTGATGAGGTGGCCGCGGAGTCGGGTGTTCTTTGTTCTCTCCACTACGTCCTCGATGCTCTCGTAAGAACCTCAAGCCGCTTGCCTCCTGCTCTACTTCCCAAACACCGTTTTTCTGAGATTTGGTCGAAGACCTATGTTTCTAGGAGCTTTGTCAAAGTCCGCTAACATTAGTACCCCTTTACTAACGCTTAGTGTTATGAGAATGATGTCATCAACAAAGCGAAGATGCTGTAACTGCCAACCGTTAACTTTTACTCTGATGCGTACTTGATTCTGAAGAAACTCACTGATATTTGGAATTATTCCTTATGATACTTACAACGAGTTATTTGATATGTGGAGTGCACAAAATAATTGTAGCTCTGTCACCTTACTTCGACTAAAACTGGCCTTCATCGTCCAGATCATGTCACGTTAGAGTTTTGATGATATTCGGTAGAAATGTTTTCAAATAACTTTATATCATACAAAACAACACGACAAATCGCCAACAAATACGAAGCACACGTTGAAAGGCACATGAGGACATAAAATAGTGGGAGGGTCGAAAAGAATGAATATTGGTGTTGGCAAATCCACTAGTGTGGCAGACTTTGGCGATGGAACACACATATACAAGTACGAGCTGCTCATATAGAAAACGGCGAACATGGATTAGGAGCAACATCGGAGAGAGCTCAGTGCTGCGCGACAACATGGATCGGCGGGGGTCCGCTAGGACCAGTAGATGAANTTGGCGATGGAACACACATATACAAGTACGAGCTGCTCATATAGAAAACGGCGAACATGGATTAGGAGCAACATCGGAGAGAGCTCAGTGCTGCGCGACAACATGGATCGGCGGGGTTCCGCTAGGACCAGTAGATGAACTGCTTACAGTAAATATGCAACGCAAAGATACATCGTAACACTAGCAAAGAGCCGCAAGGAGCTGATGGCAGACAAAAGTAATGGTATTCCAGAGGCGCCAACATAAAAGAAAGTCAATAAAATCATTTTTGTACTAAAAAAGCGGACTTATGTTATGCCTCAATATGGATATCATGGCGAACGACAAACACAGCCGCTCCATGTCATTTACGTAGTACTGACAATACGTCCAAAATGATCCATTGACGTTATACAGTTCCCGTCAGACACCACCATTCCCGATCGAGAGACGTGTACACGCTTGACACCTCGCTTCACGTACGCTTTTTCGTTTTCCTAAAGCTTTTGTTCATTTAGTGATTCAGCTGTATTTCAACAATCCACTGTTCCAAAGCGTTGAGTTGGTCTTAATTCAACGTCTTATGAAGTCGAGGAGTTCGCCGCGGCCTCGCCATTGTGTTGCTAAAGCAACATGGAGACATCTGCTTATCTATGGTGACATTAAGCACTACATTGAAAATATTTATCACATGAAATTAAGGAGAATAAACAAAATAGCCATATACCGTTAAAGTACATTAATTCTTAGTACAAAGCCGTAAGTAGAATTTTGCTTTAATGGAACATAAAGTGCAGAGGTATGGGAAAAGAACTGTGACCACTAACCTGAACTCCCATGTCGATGTGGGAACTGCGCACATGCATCGAACCCACAGAAGGACTGCACTGAATTACGCGCGGACGAGCATCAACGGAAATGTCACCATTTCGAGTCTGGCGCACCGCCATACCTACGGGCGATACTGTTATCTTTACTCTCGAGCAAAGAATCCACTTATGAACGGTACAACACTGAATTGTTCAACAACTGGCCCGCGTACATAATTGTGCTAAACTACTTAGCAGTCATAAAATTACTTGAATAAATAGAACAGAAAAGTGGTCACAAGTCTTCAAGGGACTGCTGACCACCTAAAGAGCATGCAAGTTGATGAACCCATAAAAATACTCTCGCTTTTGTTTTCCTGATAAAGAATAAAGCTCTCGGAGTTGCTCAATCCACGAGGGATGCGCCAAGTATTCGACTTCATTAAGCCCGTTGGAGGTGATTGAATGCATATCTGGCTTTTACAATGACTCGTGGTGGTCTACTGATGTATCGAGCCAGTGGTGTTATCCTCTTGGACAAGTCTGGAACCAATTCGCCGACTCTGGAAGGATGGAGGGCTTAGTGGGTCTGGGTGGGGACCCGGGATCGATCCCATGTGTACTGCAGCGCGCCTCCGACCACGGCATTACATGCGCCTCGTTGTTTTCTTGAATATTTTTCAAATAATTGCTTTCAGCTGACATTGTTGTTTTCGTCGACAGGTAACATCCAAATAGAAGTGGGTAGGTTTCGTTTCACCTATAAATGAAAATATTCTTTCAGCACTACTTATACACTCAAGCTTCTCGCACAAAATATTTCCCAGGTATTGTCATAACATATCCTTTATGCATTCCCGATTGGTGAATGTGAAGGATTTGAGTACTAATGTCGACAACTGGATAAAGTCTCTGTTGCAATTGCCTTCTAGACAAAAGCATTGAGTAGGCTGTGAAACGGAGTTCAGCATGTCGATTTTGTGTCCCGGTATTTCTTTTAGTACTTTAGTATGAAAAAAGCATAAAAAGGAAATGAAATAACAGTGACGTACCGTTAATATGCATGATGAGGGTACCGTCGGGTTTACGATCATACGAAGCGTCATGCACAATCTGCTTCGACGCCATTGCGTACTGAAGTTATGCCAATGAAGTATATTTGGTAAATTTTAGAATATTTTTATTGTTTTTTCTAAATATTCAATATCAACTTGTCTTATGTCTTTTAGAACTCGTTAAGATAGGCGCTTAAAAAGATCGAACTGCTACAGAACTCGCATACAAGTAAACCACTTACCTGGGTGCCAGTTTGCGCCTCATGATAGAACAGTCGAAGTGAGAAATCGCTCTCAAGGTGTCCAGATGAAAAATCGAGCGTTTCTAGCGAGACTGCCGAAGGCCCTAAAATTAATTATTGGCACGGTTTGCTTCTGACGACATTCTACAGAAACTCACACTAGATTACCTCTTGCTTGCTTAATTACATATTTCAATCACTTACTTTTAAGAGGAATCGTATAAGTTCCTGCAGCGCTGCATTTAAGTGTTGCGTTGTTGACTTGCCAATACTTTGCACTAGGCGCCTAGTACAACGGTAGGATCATAGGCAGTCGCTGACCTCTATGGATCCGTGGAGAAGGTTTGTCGGGTTAGCAGTAAGCCTTTTTTATGAGCGGCAACTACCGTTGCTCGTTTGCAAACAACGGGGTATTCGGGCATAAATTTCGAGCTCAAACTTGGGTACCATATTGAGAACCCTCTGTTCTGTATTCCATTTCGACAGCCAGGAACATTGACTCGTGAAGAGTACTTATTAAATCATCAAAGGAGGGAACCTGATTGGTGCGAATTAAGAAAAGTGGATACAAGATAACTTTAAGCAGAAAAAAACTAGATTCTAAGAATGTAGAAATCATTCCATAGGTCCACAGTTTTAGCCACTGAGCAAGAAATGACTGAATTGATTGAAAACGCAAGCTGAAATAAACCTTTAATATGGCTCGACACCAAAAAGGCTTCGTTGAGATGACTCATTGAAAACAAAATTCCTTCGTTACCGATGACAGCGAGACGATCATTTGAAGAAGCTAAATATTGCTAGCAATAAATGATTACTGACTAGGTACAAAAATTTTTTCTGTACAAATTATCTGCTTTCGCATTAATCAATGAATGACAAGTGCAGGCTTTTAAGTGCTTCATTAACGTTCTTAGATGGTTCGATGGAATACGTAGACGGAGATAAAAGTATAGCGACTAAATAACTAAGCCAGTAAAATTACTGAAGTTTACAAATGCATAAACAACAGTACTTTACGTTGCAAAAAGAGTCACTGATATAATTGCATGTGGAACGTACAAAATTTCGTGTAGACCATGTCACGAGTGTGTAGCATTCTTGCCTTCTTGTGCAGGATACATGAAGCTGTTCCACGTCCACTGACAAATGCCTTAATCATGAGCTCATAGATAACAAGTAGTGGTGGTGATATTAATTCAGATCAGAAGGCCCTTTTTCAGACAGGTCGAGGTGAGAATTTTGCCCAGTGTACCAGCGCTTAGGTCCAGCTACTGGTTACGGAAGCTAGAAATATTCTTCCACGACGTTAACCTAGAGAAAGGTGCATACAATGGTCTTCGAAGATGAAATCCATGTACAGGTAAGAGTAGCTCAGCGAAGGTGGTTAAAAAAGTACTGATCAGAGCGAAGTCTTAAGTAAGTTGAACAACGGCTTACTTTCCCACAATACCATTGAAACACTTACGGCAAATTGTCCGTGACATACGACACGAACGCAGCGATCTATCGACATTTCAATAATAATGGCATGTGTAAGAATGACGGAGATAGAACCGGTTTCGGAGACGTAGATGAGCGGATAGGTGACGCGACCGTTCTGAAATGCACGGATAGAAGCCGAATGAACGAGAGGACGCCGGCCAATAGCACGCAACGCATACCGTACCTCGGCGCGAAGGATGCGCAGAAGGGCCGACGAGCGAGGATCACTGGCAGGCATGACCGCTGAGAATCTCTGACGGTCCCGACGCGACGATTCGCATCTAGCTGAAAGTCTCAGTTACATTGGCGATATGGTCGCATTCTATTCAAATTGGGATTTTGCCCATAGATCTCAAGGTCTTCCATACTAAGAAACTCATCTTTATAAGTAGTATTGATCAACGAAGAAAGATTTTTACTAGCCTTAAACTATTGGGTTAAGGATTATGAGAAGGGTCCCGCAGTGAGAATAACGGCGAGATACTCATAGCTGTTTGAGCTAGTTAACTCATAATCTACCCTTCGTACCAACACTTTTACAGGATTTAGAATTGTTCCTATGAGCAGACATTCTTTGAAGGGAAGAAGAATATGCTGAACTCCAGTTTTGCTTCACTACCTGCTTGAGTTACTTGTCTAATATTGAATTGTTTTCAAATACTTTAACTCAATGACAATTATTAGAAAGAAATGACCCTCGAGAAGGTAGTTCACCCTGGAGCTTACTTCGTAAAATCCAAGCAAGTCGCAGAAAGTAGTAAACGATGACCCGAAATAAAGATTTTTCTTTGGCTGACATTTTCAAAGTGTTAGAGTTGCTTACACGATTCTTCCGAAGATTGCTGGGTTCTGCGAACATCCCCTGAGTCGTAATTCTCCTTTCCGTCTTGAGCCGTTTGTTCACCTCCTGAAGCTTCCACATCGCGATTCTGTTGTGGGCTCGAGCCCTCGCAACTGGACGGCATTGACGTGGGACTTTTGGCGCGGCGTCTCACGCCGCCACAGCTTTCGCCCAACCCACTGGCCGCAGTAGTTCGGCCGCCGTTCTTACCGCCGAGAAGAGGAATCGAGCGAGCTGAAAAAAACCGAATGATATGGAATAGATATGCCATTTTGGTTAACCTCTTAAGAGGCATTCAATTTTTTGGTAATGTAGGAAAACTATTCAAAGACAACTTTAATGTACTATTTGCCGCCTACTCTTTTTTAATGGTAGGGTATACATTGCGAAATATCTCAGCATCACTGAAGTTATATTCAAAGACAGATAGCCTCTTTTTAATGAAGCATCACTGAAGATTTTTCCGGGAACATCTTTCCTTCAAATCCATAGTTCTCAGCTGTCAAATTTGCTTTAGACTTCTTATATTAAGAAACATCAACTGATTCCCAAATGTTGAGAGCAAAACAGATGATGGTATATTGGTCCTCGTTGTAAGACCCTCGTGCTACTGAGCTCTAAAATGCGAAACAAATAACCGTATGGACGGTACGGTCGCTTCGTTTGTATTTTCATGGTAGTTAATCAGACATATAGTGTGTAAGTTTGTTGTATTACAGATTACCTCGAGCACACATCAGTAAAATCTCTACTCATCTTTTTTGCTTACGAGAGCAAGTCTACACGCTTTGCTGACTGAACGGAGACAAAGAGCCTCATATCTTTGTATCCCATAAGTTGTTCTCTGATTCATCCGCCGGGATTAGATGCGGTTATGAGTAAGGTGCAGACTATCCCACAGCATACATGTAACTTAGCTTTTTAAAGACTATTTTGATTTACTACTATATTTGATGGTACTCTTTGGAAGTTAATATTACAATAAACTTAAGAAGTTGAAAACACGAAAAGTGAACTCACGTGTGAACATAGTTCCTTGAGGTTCATAATATTCGCCAGGAAACGGTGGACCCGTTGAAATTTGAACACCCGTACTGAAAGCGGTAAGGATAAATAAAGGCATCTCGAACTAGTCATTACATCAAATGACTTACGGAGTCGCCAGCCCGTACATTCTTCCCATGTATGGTGGTGGCGCCTGTGCAAAACGTCCAGAATTCACAACTCTTCCACGTGATTGGTACTGCAACATGATTGCCAAGGAAATAAAAATATGAAGTTGTTCTTAACAATGCCTACAACACTCTATTTTCATTCTTGTCTAGTTTTAGTCAAAAAGGCTTTAATCTAATGAACGAAATCTGACTAGCGATATCTAGAAGCCACTGCTTTGAAAGCCGTATTTTCACATCCATTAATATTATATTGATACATGTTACTATATCATACAACCTAGCTGCAAGGAATTCAAGCAAAAAAATCGCGCTAACAAAAGAAAAAAATATATATATGTGTATATACATGTGTATATATATTGACAAGGCGTCTCTCACATACTCACTAATATTTGTCGCACGCGAATCCAATCAATACCTATGTTTTGAAAAGACTGTCACACAAATGACGAGACAAGTAACGATGAACATCGTCCTGTGTGCACCAACGCATTATAGTGTAAACGCAGCACAACGTACACTTTACTTTATTTGAATTCATAAATTCAAGTGCTTATGATATCTGTCGATTAAAAGCAGCTTGAATTTCTGTGACTATTGCGCCCGACGGCTCAATTAAACTTGTTAATCTTCACGAGGGGTTTCAGTTGCGGCCCTTTCCGCACCATTTCCCCTATTCCTATGCCTTTTATCATAAGAGCTCAGTTATTCTAATATGTGAACGGTCGTAGCCTTCGCTTTAAGTGAGAAATTTTCAAAATTCCTGGGACCAACGCCGCTGTTCAAGAGCGAATCTCTCCATCCTTATGGCACAGTGCCAACATATTAACATACTCGACCACTTATAAACTAAAACTTGTGGCATAACGCTATGAGAGCGAAACTAAATAGATGCCATAATGAGATCGACATCCGCTTACGGTTCTCTGTAAGCCCAACACTATTGGCACCAAACACCTACTTGCTTCATGCGATTACCACGAGGGCCAAAATTGTACATTGATGTGCGGCTAGCACCACTGCTGGAGCTGGTGTTAGCCTTCTTGAAGTGCCGATTGCTGCCGTTTTCGTCCGTCTTTTCTTCAGATGTACGCTGACTAGGAGGGCTAATTAGATCCAGCGTGTTCTCCATTACGCTTACCTGCAAAACGTAGATTTTATACTCTCGAGATCGATTAGGGCAGGACTTATGCTATAATAGTCCTAATATGACAACGATCCACATTACCTACCGCGTAAGGACCAATATATGACAGAAAATAATGAGTAATTCATGAGTGTTAGTACTTCTCCCATTCATCACTAGTATAATAGAGAATAAAAGGATAAAGCTCTGAGCGTTGATATATATA
>UYYA01004473.1:85917-102221 GCA_900624975.1 Angiostrongylus costaricensis
ATATATATATATATATGGTTCCGATCACCGCCTCCTTCGCGCGAAGATTCGATTCAGCCGCAAGCTGGAAAAGAACGCAGTGGTCGGAGGCGCCTTGCAGCACACAAGTGGAATCGATCCCCGCGACCATGGCCCACCAAGCCTTCCATCATCCCTCCAGAGTGGACAAATTGGTAGCAGACTTGCCTGGGAAGATAGCAGCACTGGCTCGATACATTAGTAGGCCACCGCTAGTCATTATAATGGCCAGATATGCATTCAATCACCTCTAAACGATACTTAATGAAGCCGAATGTACGGCTCATCCCTCAGGGATTGATCAACGCCAAGAGCTTTATCCTTTACCTTTTATATTTTCTTATGAGATGCCCTTGTTAAGCGTAGTCCCATTCGCAACAGCACGGCTCTGAGGAAGGCGAAATCGCCGAAGCCATCGAACAACAACCGTAATAACAACAACAACAACAACAACAACAACAACAACGACCACTTACATCAACCTCGCATTAGCTCAATAATGGCAGTTCGCTAGAATATATATAAAGACGTAACGATTATTTATTCTGAAGTATACAGAAAGTCGGTCATTTGAGCTATTAAGGAGTGTTTTTGTTGAGCGGATGGCGTAATATTCAATATTACTGGAGTACTTCTTAATATCAACAAAGTCCACCATTCTATCGAATAAAGTGCAGCTACGAAACAAAACATAGTGAGCAGCCTAAACGTGGGAAATGAGTTAAAAGTTTAGATTTGGAGAATTATGGGGAAATAAGACGGTAATGACAGGACGTTTCAAGCAACCCAGCATTACGTGTTGTGACATCGGATTCTAACAGTACATTTGTTCGATTCGTTTCCTCACCTTCATCATCGAATAAGATATTCTGATTAAAGCGTGGGTTTGGATGCTGCTTGAGAATTTTTGCTTTCCTCTATGAACGCTATTCATTGCTATCATCTGTCACTAGTCATCCGCCTTTCTGTTAACCGTCGAGTGACTCGAGCGGGCGCCGGCAAATTTTCTATTTTTCCCTGTCGCGTGCAAGAGTAGCCCAATGGGTTCTGCTCGCCCTAGAGACTCCTTGAGCACCATATCTTTATTCTACAGTGAATTGTGAAAAATTCTGACCACCCGGTCGTTTGTGTTCTTGCAGTACATTTGACATCCCGAGGAATAAAGCCACAGACGGCTCTTGTCCACCGCATGCATTAGGCGTTGGGCCCAACTTATCTTCGATAATCTGGAATTTAAAATGGTGTCTTTGGTTAACAACGTAGGTCGGAGCTTCGGATCCATTTCCTCACTTTCGTGATAGATGATACTCCTGGCGTCGTCCATTCGACTGCGCGTTCTATAACGCTGAGTGATCCTTCACCCATCTTGCGCAGCGACTAGGTTTCTGACGCTTACGTTGAAGCAAGTGAAGGAAGGACCATGGTTTGGGAAAGATCAGCACAGACTTGTGTGTCCTTCGTTCTCTTCACTACACGCTTGATGCTGTTGAAATCTCCCCAATCCACTGACTTCCTGCTGCTCAGTTCTGGAGTTATATGGCTGCTTCCAACGTTCGTATGACGTCCTCGAGGGTGGCGGTAAATAATTTTGGCAAGATGGTATCGGCTTCGCTAACTTTTGACACCGATGTTAATATCGTTGTAGAATGATGATATTTTGGTTGTGAAATTTTTATAAAGCTCACGAAAAATTTTTATATACTCAGCAAGGTCACTCTAGCTGTCCAGGGCTTCTATGACTCCTTTGCCTCAACTGAGTCAAAAGCTTTAGTTAAGTAGATGAAAGTGAGAAAGAGCAGTCTTTTGTACTCCCGCAATGTTTCAATAAGTCTTGTTTTTGTGTGGATGTGGTCAACGTCCCGAATTTTTTGCTATCCCCTGTTTGCTCACGTGGCTGTTCTTCGTCCACTGTTCTATCAATCTTGTTTAGGATAATTCGAGTGAATAGTTTACAGACAACAGCCAACAACCAAATAGGACCATAGTTGCTGACATCGTGGAGGTCACTGTTCGGGAACAATAGCACAGTCTTGCCGGTCTTCCATTGAGTAGGAACCTTGCGTTCAGATGGGTAACATGTGAAGAATCCGGCCGATGTTTACGTAGACTAGCGGAAGGTTTCTCAGGTGTTCAGGCCTTATCGTTTCCGAACCTGGTGCTGTTCGATTTTTCACCGACGAAATACTATGTCGGATTCCGGAGGGGAGAACCGGTGGCACGACATATTCATCCTCCTTTTTTTCATATGAGGGTAGGAAGACGTAGCTACGGAAGAGATTTGAGTAGTAATCGTGAATGATTTTCTCCATTGCCTTTCTGGACGCTATAACTGCTCCGTCTGGGCGTCGGAGTGCAATCATCTTGGTCCTGCAATTGGCGAAGCTTCAGTGGGCTTTGCGAATGCTTTTCCCAGCCTCTGCAGCTGCGACCATAACTGCTTCTCCTCTCTCTTTGAGATCTTCTTTTATTCCCTGTCTGCATTGTTTTGCAAGTTCGGACTTGGGTTGACGGTTGCCTGTAACTGGTGCGATTCCACGCTGGCGCATCAGCTCGAGGGCTTCCGGAGACAAACATATGCTAATAACTTTCGATCTCTTAGCTTTCGTAGCACAATGGTGAGGATGTTGAATGAGCGACGTTGATGACACGTTGAATGCTAGCCGTGTTTGTTCTGCCTGAAATCCTCCGGTTGCCAAGCCGGACGCTCTCAAATCTTCATCACAGACATTTGCAAGCTTTTATGGAATGAAGGCCACCAAATTGGCGATGCTGTAAGGCTGGATGACTTGGTTACACTAGAGTGTACAACAGGTCACTTCGCAAAAAAAGTGCTTATCAGCTGTTGAGTAGAATTTCCTAGAAAGAAAATCCACAAAATTAGAACGTTGGTTTTTGGTTGTGAAGAGTGAACTACCACTTTGTCGTAAAAGCCTCCATCTTGTACCAAAAATATTAACTCTTCACAAATTCTGTATATGACATGAAAAAGTGAAAAACCACTTTTGCATGAGTGGAATGGAGCAAACACTCCTTAGTCTATCTAGTAGTATTCTTTCTTTCCATATTGGTATACCGCCACCACGAAGAAGTGCATGAACATGAAGCATTATCACATTAAGACCTCAAGTTCTAAGTGATATGATACGATAATCGGATAACCTTGTTGGCTAGGTCTTCGAGTGATAAGTAACATAACACTTTACGCACTACTTTAAATCCATATCAAAGTTACTGCAATCAATATGCATACATACTCAACAAAATCCCAATCAATACACAAGATTTGCATTATAAGGGAAAATGGGTGAGTTCTCTTTGAACATTTCTAAACCTATTCGCTAAAAACTCTCCAAATCCACTTCACTGAAGAGTCTTAAAAGTGTATTCCTCGGAAAACTATTACCGTACGATTCAAAGTTGGTAATGGTCAATAGTAGTTCGAACTAGCTCTGCTAGATTTTTGGTGAGTCGATCATACAATAAAGAAACACCGGCTGCTATCCGATGTCAAAATGCCACCTTCAGCTCTATTTCCTTAGAATCAGACACACACCTCTTGTTCGTCGGACTGTGTCGATGCGACACTCATTGAATCAGTTTCCATGCTGATCGATGGTAATTCTTTGAGTAAGTAGTGTCAGAATATAGACTGAACAATATTCAGCTGAAATTACTGTCGAATTTAACACAGGCTACTACAAAAAAATGTCGCTCACGTCACAATGAGAAGGTACCCTGTTGATTATTGATGGATGGAAAAAGACGAAGGCCACCGACCGTGGTGTTTCCAGAATGAGTTATGATGACTAGATTTTTAGACCTCCACGTTGGTTGTTGAACACCATTCTTCTTGTTTTGACTTGCGATAAAGCTGATAACTAACTTGATATCACTGTCACGCACAAGTCAGTTACGTGATAAGAATCATATGCACTCAATCGCCTCTACTTTTATTCTTTTATCTTTCATCCGAACTACCAGCGTGCATACGTCATTCAAGTCACAAGGACGTCTCTGGCAATACAGAGATATTAGCAACAAGACGACAGCAGTTTTATGGCATAGTATTCCACTTAGCTCCCAGTTCGGTGTATTTTGCAGTTCTCTCTTGGTGCAAGTTGCTGTGGAAGAGTGAAATATAAATGCGACATAGTCGTAGGTATAACGTGGTTCCAGTTTCTCCTGATGTTTTTGTCGAAAAAGAGTTCATAACTTCTTCACTAAGGTCTTTATCACTACATCGCCTCTTGCAAGGTTAATTCCCCAGAGTCCAAAAATATGGCACTTACAATGTTTTAACTTCTATTTCTCGACTATTCTTTTCTCATCAGAAGGTACTATGTGGAATATACCATGAGGATGCTGACGTATGAGCCAAAAAGCGAACGTGAGGTGGTCTTTCTTTGGAACGGTGACTACACTTTCCGGAGCTCAGGTGCTATCCCCACACCAACCGAGGCCTTTGTTTTGCCAGTTTTTTTTACTCTAATTGTGTTTTCAGTAGTCACCCGTCAACGGGAATGATCCAGAGAGCACAAATCGATATTGCAGTCAGCTAAGCTGAAGCTGCAGTCGAAATCACAATGTTTTAAACTTTATTTCTTGCCCGTTCTTTTCCACGGCGGAGTATAATGTGAAGTAAAACCACTTGCGATTTTGATTAGTGCTGCTCCGGAATCAGAAATTTCTATCTAGGTGTACGATGAAACACTAAAGACGATGTTACGTATGAAAAATGACGGAAATCAAATGGGTGAAACATGTAATGCACCTAAAGGACCACCGAAAGACAAGAGCCATTAACAACTGGACTGGTCGGACTATCAAACCCCAAAAACGAGAACCATCTACCCGATGGTCAGAGTTCTTCATGAATATCCTAGAAGAAAATCGTGGTGCTCGGCTAGTCCATTGGACGAGCAGAATTCACTGGTACGGGACATGGACAAACAGAGACTTCACTGGCGCCCGCTTCAGACACGCGGTTTCAACAAAAGCACAAGTGAGAGATACGAGTTATTCGAAGGAGTTCACTATCAGAAAAGTTCTCTGCGTTCAATGACAAAGGATTATGGAAAAAAATAATTGGAAACGAAGACGTCGGTATTGACAAGTTTATGCAATTGAAATGCCAAGTATAGATCTGTGCGTGCATAAACACTTTGTAAAAACATATTTCAGTAGTCCTCCGAATATAGAATATAAAATGAAAGAACATGAACTTACATTAAATAGGTGTTGCACGAAATTATACAAGTCTTAAGAGCACTAGTTTCTGAAGAATGCGTTGAAAGAAAGCCGTTTGATGACGCTTTTCATCCATTGTGTCACTAAGCCGGGTTTTGTGTTCCTTGTCCGCTTCAAAGTCCGCGTCGGTTTCCTGCTGAACAAGAACTTTCTGCGTTGGTGAACCGAACGCCGAGGTGCCGTTGATGGATATCGTCGAAGGTTCCGATGTTTGATGTAGGAGATCTTTCGAGCCTTCGCCTTCAAACCCATCATCGGCGTTGGTCTGATCGTGGCCTGAATTTTCGAATACATTTTCTATTGAAGGAAATGAAAAGTTTAACTGTCCGACCTCTTTAAATGAGGGCTGAACCTGCTGAGTTGTCGAATAGTTGTCCATTACTTGCTGGCTGGCCTAAATAAGTCATACGTACCCCTCTAGAAGAAATAGCACGAGTTCATCGAGAGAATGAACAGAGTACCAGAAAATAAGTAATCAAGGCACATTACATTTTAAGTACAAAAACGGATTTAAAAAAACGTTGGGTGCTTTGATTAAAAAAACAAGCAATAAAAAATAGAATGTAGGGCATGAGTAAGTTGAATTTTTCCAAAAGTGTTATTAAAATACGGCAAGAACACGAACAGTAAAATGCTATTCTGGTAATGTAGAATGAATGTGAGGAACTAGAGTTTTACGGTGCACTGCAATGGTATGCAGTCACGAGCGTTCACTTTTATACTGAAAGTTCGTGGGTGCTCAGGGTACTATAAAGCCTTTGGCATAGTTCTCGTAAAACATAAGAGAATGCTATTAGCGATTCGCCGTGACCTGCTTGGGAATCATCCCAAGGGGCCAGCATCCATCCCAAGAAATGCATACGATCATATGTCATGGTCAGTTGCATACCGTGTGAATGATCACAATGTAAATGTGACGATATTCACTGAAAGCATTCTCTACATTCCGTTGCGAGTGTTTGTCTACTAGTGATGGAATGGAAAGCATCTTATTTCATCTCACCTGTAAAATGATAACATCTGTAAGATTGTGAGTGGTTTGTTAATTAGCTATTACCTTGATGGTTTGTTACACCAGCCGGATGGACAACACCATTTTTCTGTTGCATTCCTCATGTTGCTTTGCAACTGCTATCCATGCAGGGCTGATATTCATGCATTTGACCTTTTACATCATCATAGATCAGTAGCTGCACGACTAATCGCAGAGAGCAGAACCGTCATGGGAAAAACTACTGAGCCAACGAATGCTTCCATGGAGACCCGAGAAAGCCCAAGAACGGCCATCTCATGGCACCAAGGAAAGCACCACCAACACAACCGGTATCCAACATTTCAGCAGAGAGGAAAGAGGGCGAATCCTTATGGACCACTTACGGATATTTATTTATGAGAGACAGAAACGTATAACGTTCTACGTTGTTCCGGATTTTACCACTTTTTGCAACTCCTAGAAGCTACACCGAACAAGCGGAATCGGCTGGATGTGCAACAGCATCATTAGATTTCTATACTATGTACCATTTTACCTCTACATTCATATCGCGGCTAGATTTAAATAGTTCATTATATCTGCTAAAGGCCAGTGGTTAGAGGTCCAATAATACGGATTACTGGTTCAACCAATATCTCCCGTTTAACAGCTAACTGGTTTCGAACTTGTCTAAAAAAAACTTTCCCCGATCCACTATATCAAGATTCCAAGGGTAATCTGCTCGAACAGCATTCATAGCTACTTCCGAGATGAGCAAGTCCTCAAGTAACAGCCGAATCCACACGAAAATCCGAAGATCCTGGTGAGGTATGGAAACAAGGAAAAGAAGCCAACAATGAAAAGAATTGCTGTAATCTGATGTGTGATGTGATGTACAATAAGGAATGACACACCGTGCAAATTCGTGGAGTAAAACCAAATTTCATCTGTTTTAAATGCTTAGTTAAGTACTTTCAAAACCATCTCTTAAAGCTATTTTCACACGATATGATTGTGAAAAGCTCCTTAATAACTCTACCTATGCACTAACTTGTGAAAATGTTCTCGAGCAAGGCTGCACCATATATTTAGTTTCCTTGAATTGGTAGGGAATTGCTCTAGAAGAAAGTCGTCTTGTATCACGAAATCTTTTCGAACCAGATGTCGAGAATGGACCATTATCTGCGAAATCATTTTCCTCTCCTTCACTTTAAAATTAGTAGATTTAGCTGTGTATTTCCATGAGTTGAGACCTATTGAGACCACCATATAGAGTCATCGCTCTGTTATTATCGAAAACAGCTTCTAGAAAGTTTTGTATGAAAAGAAGTAAAAAAAAAAAGAATAAAGCTCTTGGCGTTGATCAATCCCTGAGGGATGAGCAATGCATTCCACTTCATTAAGCATCGTTTGGAGGTGACTGAATGAACATCTGACCTTTACAATGACTGGCGGTGGCCTACCGATGTGTCGACCCAGTGCTACTATCCTCCCAGACAAATCCGGTAGGAATTTGCCGATCCCGGAAGGATGGAAGGCTTGGTGGTCATTGGTATGGGGACCGATTCCACGTGTGTTGCTGGGCGTCTCCAACCACTGCTCCACAGGTGCCCTTTATGAAGATATATGAACCATCAAACGTAGTATTAGTCAATCATTTCGATGGGTGGTTTATTTGATCTTATGACTATATAACATTTCGAAGAGAACAGCAACAATGTACGGAGGAATTCCCAGGATTGGCGTATATGAATCTCTGCATCGATCAATAAGTCGTTGTTTTCTTAATGATCACACACGACGTCGTTGCTAGACTACCTATCTGTCCATCAAAGCTGACGTTTTGCCGGGATTCTGTCTTCTTTAGCGACTGGAAAGGTGAAGTTAACTGCAACTTAATCACCCATACACCTCCACAACCCTTACAGGAAAATCACGAAACCTGGATTCCAATCGCATTGAGAGAGAAAGAACTTCTTTACACATTCTCCGCTTCCCATGAGTCTTCCACTGAGTGTCTCACTTGGAGACCAAGCGCACAGACTTCACATGGATATGTAATATACCTTTCTCACCTGAAAATATCAGCCTTAAATACTTTGTGAGGTCATGCGTGATAACGAGTCATTCTTCTCTGTAATTCATTTTCGGGTTCCTGGAATTTGTACAGAATGCCTCGAGAGTTTTACGCAGTATACTTTTCCGCTGCTGTGCGTGGATGGTAACTACTACTTCAAAATTTTCTCCACTATTGCTCTGCATGTGGCGCAGTGGTTGGAGGCGCCATTGCAACACACACGTGGAATCGATCCTCGTGTCCATGGCCTACCAAACCTTCCATACCTCTGGGGTCGGCAAATTGGTACGTGACTTGTCTGGGAGGAAAGCACCACTGGCTCGATACATCGGTAGGCCACCACGAGTCATTGTGAAGGCTGGATATGCATCCAATCACCTCCAACGATACTTAATGAAGTTGAATGCATGGCGCATCCCTCAGGGATTTATCAACGCCGAGAGCTTTATCCTTTTTTTATGACTCTGTGTCCTATACGAGCCTAGTGGAGTGTTTTGTTCAACTTTACGCTTCCAGTCCAGGTGTTCTTTTGTACGGCCACATAGTGGTCTACCCTTTTCGTTAACACAAGAACTTGTAATCTTACCATAATGATAATGTCACTTACAAACTGCTTACGTGCAAGCACAATAGGGAACAATATGACCCATTATTGGTTCACACTTCCTCTCGCTTTTTTATGTGGTCTATGATTCTTTCCTGTATTTTTTGCTTTGAGCGATAGATTTCTTTCCGTCAATCTTACAAATGTCTTATTCAGAATAACTTTACCTCACAAACTTCACAATCTACAAATTTTATGATTATTTTTTAAACAATCTAAGCGGCTGCTAACTTTTTATTTACTGCCTACTACAATTTTTCACGGCACGGAATCATGCGAAAACAACCACAGTGAAGCCGAGATATTTGAGATAGAGATATAAACTTCGAACCGCAGATGTCTGCGGTGGGGATTGAACACGCCATTACCATTTCCAGAGGTTGACGCGTTCACCACCGCACCATGCGGGTTCGTCGTTCCGTCTTTCTCCCTGCTATTATACTATCTACTAGTGCTATTATTCATCATTGTAGTTGTAATCTAAGCAGAAATATTTCGTACATCAAACATCCTCAGTCTTGATACTCTCGCCGGTGTAGCTGCTATTCCAGAGTGGTTATTACTTGCTGAATTCTTATAGCAGTTAGAATAACTTCTTTACCTTTTATCCGACCATGAACCAGAACATTCAAGAGCATAAAAGTCAAAGCCTAAGTGTTCTAGCACCCTGAAGCCAACTGATCAGATTTTGTGTTAAACCCGTCTGACGGAATTCTCTGCACAGTCTTACAGTGAAATCCTGTGTTTTGACCAAACACGTCTGAGTGTTTGCTCTACTTAACCATTCATCGCTAATTTTATCTTCATTCTCATCAAATCTGCCAGAGCTTTCAGATTTTTCTTTTTCTTCAGAGCTAACGAGGAGAAGCACACTAGATCCTACATTGCTCTTAGTCGTGTCAATTTATCGTTAACTTCGGTGAGTAATCCAATAGTGCATTCGTGACACTACCAACTGTACGTACTTATCCTAGTTTCTATTGGTCAAAATAAGCACGACCTGTAAGCTTACTTATTACACGGACCGACACCACATTTGCAGAAGCCAACATTTTCTTCATCCATTTCGTTGTGTCGTATCCGTCAGACCCTAACGTCTTCGGATTTGCATGTAGATTCGACTAATGCTTAAGGATTTACTCTTTTTCACCAATGTTGTTAGATGCAATTAAGTTGGTTCTCTCCACAATTCTAGGATAGCGCTACTAGGGTGCCTTCCGCATAAAAAAAACAGTCGCTGACAATTGCGAATGAGAGAGAGGGAGCTTTGCACTAGCAAGTCTCACACCAATTTTACGATTCTGGAAGAATGGCATGCTTAGTTGGTTGAACCAGTAATCTGGTCCGTAAAAGAAGGAAATCACCTCCCCGCTAAGATAACTATATGATTATTTCACCATGATCAAACTTCGCCCTCGAAACGAAGAAACGCTTTACGTCGCTAAACCGCGTATTTCAAGCAGTGAAACAATTGAACAGACGTGATCTCTCATCCAACAACTTCATGATGGCACACTCGAACGTCATTGTGAACATTGGTTGCTGCTGACTCCGCGTTACAAGCGCTTACTTGGATATGTAGATGGCCCGTTCTTACTGGATGTGCGAACCGCAACATAAATTCCGTTCTCCGCAGATTTGCTGACCTGGCTATTGCGGTTCTCTGGGATTCCAATGCTAGCCTAGCCAAAGTCTTCGTGAGGTCGTCACCACCACAACCAGTCGCCGTTTTTGTGGATCAGACGGAGGTTCGCCACCATGCGACTAGTTTGATGCCAGAATGGTGGTGATTCCTCGTATTGGTTTACTCTTAGTTGAGCTTTTGGATGGGAACGTAGAACTCTTTCTCAGCTCGGAGGATCCAGCTCGGGGATGAGCCGCTGCTGCATCGCAGTCTGACACTTAGGAACACTTCGCATCAACGATGAGCGGGTAAACCTTTAGGAAACCGCGCTAACATTAATAAAAACTTTATTTTCTTACAATTTCAAAAAACTTTAGACAAGAAGTTCAAAGTATACAAATAACTGAAGAAAAGAACAACAAGGAGACCATGTAGAAAAAGTGGAGTGTTACAAAAAAAAAATGGAGAAAAACATGGAAAACCCGAAGAACAGCGCAAAACGACATCAAGTCGATTTCCTCTGTGTATGGAAATCCATGAACTACATATGTTTTACATATTGCAAAGAATTGTTCTGCTCTGATGTGACTTCAAATGCTGCTCAGCACTCGTAGTCGGAAACAGCGAAGAACAATTCTAACTGACTAAATTGATAGACTACTAGCAAAACAACGAAATTCCTGAACTTTTCGCAATTTCTTAGATTAATCCGAAGAGAAGTAAGCCACATCAGATGATTTGACTTTGTTTAACACAACCGGATATTTGGTGTTTGTCTTCAAACGAGGATTTTCTATGGTCAAGAAGAGAATAGCTACCATTGTTAATCAAAATAAGTAAGAATCATACAACTAAGACGGAACAAGATGTTCTTCAGATGCTGACGCCCTATTTTAAACAATTTTGCATTTTTAGTTTCATGTTAGCAACCTGATGGATGTACATATGGTTGTTGTAAGAGAGAACAACCAAGAACAATTAGCAGAACAAGGAGCGACTCATTCTTTAAGCATTTTCACATGTCACTACTCCACTCTGCACTTTTTAGACAGGTGCTGACCAGTGTTCTTACCACCTCCGCACTCATTTTGACTTAACTTCTTCCTTTTCTTTTCCTGGACAGCTTGAGTATTCACTTCTTTCCAAACTCTATGAAACTTCTCAATTTTCGTCCTCATAAAGTCTTGTTTATGCTTCACTTTGGCCACGTTAGGTTCCTCTGACTGTTTACGATCACTTCGAACCATAGAACGCTTCTTCTTTTCCTTTTTAACGAAAGCAATATGTTTTCTCTTGGGAGCATGTCGTAATAACTGTTTCTTTTCATTCCTGAAAGAACTTCACTTTCAGAAAATTAATGAAAATGGAGTCTAGCAAAGAAACAAATTGGAGCACTCCGAATACAGAAAACTATGGTGAGTCTAGATACCGCATTATAAAGCTCTAAAGTACTCGGCTTTGATCAATCCCTGAGGAATGCGCCATGTATCCGACTTCATCAACCATCATTTGGAGGTGACTGAATGCTTATATTTGGCCTTTACAATGACTCGGGGCAGCCTACTGATGTATCGAGCCAGTGCTGCTATTCCCCCAGACAAGTTTGGTACCAATTTACCGACCCCGGAGAGATGGAAAACTTGGTGGGCCATGGGCGCTGGCATCTATTCCACGTGTGACCTGCAGGGCACCTCCGACCACTGCGCCATACGCGCCCGATACCGTATTAAATACATAGATAATCCTATATGAGAGATGCAGTAACGGTTAACCTTCTTACTCGCTTCGCCTTGTCATACTTTTGTTCAAATAGCTGAATTAACCCAGCAAAACTTGCCTGCTCAATGGCTTCAGACTTAACGTATACTCCGGTACTTCGAATCCAGCCTGATGGATTACGGTGGCGATTGATCGCAAGTACCTAGTGTCAGACTCAGTGAAGTATGTAACGGCGCGACCATGCCGACCGGCACGTCCTGTTCTACCTATGGATATCCATTGTTTATTAAACAGGAAACAGAAGGAACTATCCCTGAACAAACAAATCTGGACTCGACCGTTCGAAGAAAAACATGAGATATGAAAGCGAACAAGCAGTTGAAGTTTTTTGATTTTCTTTAATTTCTTGTATAACATTTAAAAAAGGAAATCCTTACCAATTCGATGGATATAACTGACGATGGAAGTTGGGAGATCGTAGTTTATAACAAGATTGACGTTACGCAGATCAATACCACGGCCCATTAGTTCAGTACAAATTAGCACCCAGACTTGGCCCAAACGAAATGACTCAATAACGGCTTCCCTCTAGATAAAATGCAAAAATCCCCTCAATATCACCATATGGCTCACCTCTGAACACTTACCTCACTTTGAGACTTTTCGCTACTAATAAAAGAGACAGGAATTGGTGGTGTAAGCGAGGACAACGCAATTAGGAGTTCACGAGCACGTTCTTTACTCTATAAAACAAAAAATCACCTAAAGGTGAAAAATCAGTTCTTAAGGAACAGTGCGTCGGGATAAAGTTACGAAGGATAAGGAGAATCAAACCATAACTTTGCTAATCTTGACGAATAACACCCATACCTGCACAAAGATCAGTGCTGGGGGTTCGAATTGAGTTTGGAGAAGGGTCCGTATGGCGACTAATTTACCATATTCCGAACCGGCAAACACCAACTCTTGCGTTACGTTAGCATTCGCCGAATTCCTAAACAAGCGGCAGACTCGAACAAGTTTTTCAATGAGGTGACGAAGCTTCTCAGCAACACACCTCTCTCCAATGCAAACCATTGCTACGTCGTTCAAATTCTCCTTACACCTAAACGTAATCATATTTAGAACTCAGAACTACTGTAGCCCAAAACGAACAAAGGTAAACGCACCACTCCTCCACTTCATATGAAAATGTAGCACTGAAGAACGCCCGGCGTGTGAACTTTCCATCACAGGCTTTGTATATGGTGGCTAGCTGAAAGCTCCTAAGATGGATATATAATCCGGTATAACATTGGATTGGCGAATTTACCCAGGCAAAATAACGAATCATAAAGAAAAGGATAAAGCTCTCGGCGTTGACCAATCCCTACGGGATGCGCCATGCATTCGACTTCATTAAGCATCGTTTGGAGGTGATGGAATCCGTACTTGGCCTTTACAATGACTCGTGGTCGCCTACCGATGTATCGAGTAAGTGCTGCTATACTGCCAGATAAGTCTGATACCAATCTGCCGACCCCGGAATGGAAGACTTGGTGGGACACGGGCGCCGGAATCAATCCCATGTGTATTGCACAGCACTTCCGATCATTGCGCCACAAGTACACGAATCAATGTGAAAATAATATCGTTGTCGAATAAATCCTTACCTGATTCCGAAAACAGCGCTCCTGTCCCTCGACAGCTTCAAATAATCGATCGCTTTCATCAACAACAAGCCATCTGAACACGCATTAGAACCAAAGTAGTAATTTAATTGATAGTTAGGTTATCATCAATACCAAAAATATGAGAAATTACAAGCCTCAGTGAAAGCGGTAAGAAGATACATTAAGATACTGACAGCAACAATTACCTAAGATATTTTAAAATGACATCTGGTAAATGATGAGTAAGGCGATTCGGTGTGGAAACCAAAATATCCACTAAAACAGATATATTGAATACTGCCAGGACTAAATCAAAAGAGCCATACCGTTTTTGGGTACATCTTCATTTTCGAACAAAGCAGGCCTCACGGGAAGGTGCTGGCCATATTTAAGAAACTGACGATAGGTCTGAAAATAGTGTTCTACAAAAGTTCTGACTAGAAACACCAAGATGGAAAAGATGACCTACCTGGGCTGCTAATTCCCTTGTAGGTTCTAAAACGATTGCCAGTAATTTGGAGCCATCTTTATATTTGACTAACTTCTTCAACCTCAGCACATCCAAAATTATTGGTATTGCAAAGGCGAGAGTTTTGCCGGATCCTGAGAAATGAGTTGTAAAAACTATCTAGAGTATGTCTTAACGTTTTCTTAACTGCCTATTCTTTTTTTTTCATGGAAGGATGTTATGTGAAGTACAACTACAAGACTGTTGAGATATAACGAAAACTCGGAATCTCAGATGCACTTTCAATCCGCGATTTCCGAGCTAAAGTGTTATCCACCGGACCACTGAGAGCATTGCTCTGCCTTTCTTTCAGCCAGTTGTCTACCTAACGGTACGATTAGTAATCATCCTTCAACGGGATCCATCTCGAGAGCACAAATCGGTACCGAACCCAGTTAAGCTAAAGCTCTAGCCGAAATCACAATGTTTCACTTTTATTTATTGCCTACTCTTTCTTTATCGCATGGTATTATATGACACACAGCCGTAGGGATGCAGAGCTCTAAGCAAACAGACTTACTATTTTTTTCATTCGCGTTAACGGTTGGTTGCTGATAGTACTGATCCAATAAAATCATGGCTGAAAGGAAAGAAAAAGCCTCGGTTGGTGAAGTGGACAACACGTGAATCCCCAGAGATGGTCATCGCAAGTACGAAACGAATGAGAGTCTAAGAGGTTTGCTGATACCTCAGTATTCTTGTGGTCGTAAGACACACAGCAGTTGCAAAATCGATTGTAATCCATTCGTGATACCAAAAAGAAGCGTAACATCAATAGATTGATTATGAAGACATCCCTACTCTATTGAAGAAACAACGAGCTAGTTCAAACCTGTCGGAGCACTTGCTAGAATATCTCGATGCATTGTCAGCAAAGGTATAGCCTAGAATTCGGAACGAATTAAATAAATTAGTCTAAAGTTCCGATCCACAGAAGCTTTATAGGCACTGGTGTACTCGCTAACCTGCATCTGTATAGGTGTGGGTTCTGTAACGCCGAACTCTTTCAGTGAAGACAACAAAACGCTTGGTAAGTTCAAGTCTTCGAAATCAATGAAAGGTTCAGGAATATCTTCGCCCCATGTGTATATGCGATTAAGGCGTCGGACTTGGTAAACCTAACACAAAACAATGCTAAATAAAGGATAAATAAATAATAAAGCGATTTTCTTCGTATTTTTGTTGAGCAAACGCGAGGTGTTACTATTCTTTCTTCACGATTAAGCTGACGCTTCGGCGGATTTCGCCTTCCTCAGAGCCTGGAAAGGTCAAGTTGATAGCAATCTGCTCGGCCAGACGCCTCCATAACCAAACAAAGAAACCCCAAGCCAAGATTTCAATCACTTTGAACACAGCTTTGCACACTCACCGCTTCCTATGAGGTTTCCACTAAGTAATAATTGCATAATTTGCCCCAGTGGTAGAGAAGGTGATTGCATGAGCTCGGGTATAGTTTATCTGATCTCCTGTAAAACGTGTGGTGACGAATACATTGGCGAAACGGGTAGACCCCTCTGTGTCCGCATGAAAGAACACCTAGCCGGCAAAAATAGACCAAATACCCCGCTAGGCACGCATAGGACCCAGAGACATAACGGGGACGACTTCGAAGTATGTGTCACGATCCTCGCACGCGAATCAAGAACACAGGCGCGAAAAACTCTCGAGGCACTCTGGATTAGTTCCAGAAATCCGAAAATGAACCGCAGGGAAGAATGCCTCATTATCATGCGTGATATTGGGCAGTATATAAGTCTGTTATTCTGATGGGAGGAGCACATTATACTTCCACGTGATTTCTGGCGGTTGGTCTCTACGTGACATACTTAGTGGAAACCTCATAGAAAGCGGTGAGTGTGCAAAGCTGTGTTCAAAGTGATTG